>JADDOH010002474.1:0-62658 GCA_016648135.1 Agrypnia vestita | reverse complement strand
CGTCAGTAACAGTTACAGAAACAACGGAAAAAGAATCCGTTCCAACAGAAACTGTAGCTGTCATCGAAGAAATGCCAGAAACGGTGACCGTTTCTGAAGATAAGACAGAAGAAGGAAAAGTAATAACCAAGACTGTTAAGAAACGTACTATCAAAAAGAAGCAAGGGCCTAAGGAAGAAGTTACTGAAATCGTTACAACCGTCGAAGATGACAAAGAACCTGTTACGTCAGTAACAGTTACAGAAACAACGGAAAAGGAATCCGTTCCAACAGAAACTGTAGCTGTCATCGAAGAAATGCCAGAAACGGTGACCGTTTCTGAAGATAAGACAGAAGAAGGAAAAGTAATAACCAAGACTGTTAAGAAACGTACCATCAAAAAGAAGCAAGGGCCTAAGGAAGAAGTTACTGAAATCGTTACAACCGTCGAAGATGACAAAGAACCTGTAACGTCAGTAACAGTTACAGAAATAACTGAAAAAGAATCCGTTCCAACAGAAACCGTAGCTGTCATTGAAGAAATGCCAGAAACGGTAACCGTTTCTGAAGATAAGACAGAAGAAGGAAAAGTAATAACCAAGACGGTTAAAAAACGTACTATCAAAAAGAAACAAGGGCCTAAGGAAGAAGTTACTGAAATCGTTACAACTGTCGAAGATGACAAAGAACCTGTTACGTCAGTAACAGTTACAGACCACACAACTGAAACAGACTCCGTTCCCCACCGAAAACGGTCAGCTGTTGACAGCCGAGAGATGACACAAGCCAGAAACGGTAACCGTTTCTGAAGATAAGACAGAAGAAGGAAAAGTAATAACCAAGACGGTTAAAAAACGTACTATCAAAAAGAAGCAAGGGCCTAAGGAAGAAGTTACTGAAATCGTTACAACCGTCGAAGATGACAAAGAACCTGTTACGTCAGTCACAGTTACAGAAACAACGGAAAAACTTCCAACAGAAACTACAGCAGTCATCGAAGAAATCCCAGAAGCAGTCACCATATCCAAAGTTCAGACGGAGGATGGAGAAACACCAACCAAGTCTGTTAAAAAACGAATCATTAAGAGAAAACCAGGAACAAAGGAAGAAATCGCAGAAATTTTGGACACTGTCGGAGACGAAAAAGAACCTCAGACATTCGTTTCTGTTATCGAATTGACAGAAAACGAACCTAAAAAAGTCAATATCGTCAGCAACGATTTTGAAATAAGTGAAAATCTTGACATGGAACCCATTATTCCTTGTTTTGCAATTTCTGGTTCCGAAGATTTATCAGTAGCATCATCGTTTTATCCTGAATCTATTACAAATGTTTCAGAACACCCCATTTCACATGTACAATTGAACACAGAATCGAAAAAGAACAAACCTTCCACACTGAGTAAAACTCCTACTTTTGAAGATACAAAATTCATCCAACCTCAAGCTCCAAATACAACAGAACAATACACACAACACGACAATTATACTGAAGGTAAAATTTCACAATTATTATACATTTTTTCCGTTATAAAAGTACAAATGGGCACTTCCAACAATGACTTCCTGAGTTTAATGTATGTGTGCACTATTTTTATAAATTTCAATCTATCTCTTCAAACATTTTGATTGCAATAATTGACATATACATTTACTTCCAGAATACCCACAAGCCGTAACTCACATTGCAGAACTCATTTCTGCACCATCACTTGAAGATGCTTTTACTGAAATTGTACATTCTGCAGACGATATTATTTCGCCACAATCATCTGACAATGAGAAAATTGAAGAAATTGTTACCAAGTTTGAACGGTCAACGGATGGACGTGAAGCCAAAAAAGTTACTACTAAAAGGACTATTTTACGGAAAAAAGGCAATAAAAAAGTTAGTTCTGAACATCTTTCAAATGATAAAAGTAATGGAGATGTAATCATTGAAGAAATGTGGGACGATGATAATCAAACTATTAAACCAGAAGAAATAAGTTCTGTGCACGACAGTATTAGTATTGAGGAATGCGAGCCTTATACTGGAGAATACCTACCGCAAGGTGATGGTAAAGTAACGGTTGAATTTGAGGAAGATGAAAAATATATTGTTCCTGAAAAAACTGAAATAATTAATATTGAGGAAATATTTCCTGAGCGCGATGAGCAGCAGGTACCACAAAAAACACCCAAATTGAAAAAGCAATCACCTAAGAAAAAGGATTCAGAAAAGAAAGAAATTGAAGATCAATTGCCTGAACAGGAAGTAATCGTGCAAGAATATTTGCCAGGTGAAATACAACAGGATAACAAGTTAATAGAAAAACCTATTATTGTTGAAGAAACCGAACATGCCATTGAAAAAATTGTTGACAATATTGAAATGGAAAAAATTACAGAAAATATAATTGAATTGAAACCAAAAGAAGAACCAATTCAGAGTAAAATTGTGAAGAAGGTTATTTCTAAAAAGAAAAAAGAAAGAGTAAGTGAAGAAAATGTACAATTTGCCACTTTGTATGATGATGTAGATGAGATAAAGACATCTATTATTTGTGATAACGAGTTTTACGTTGCACCAATCGATTACGAGGAAAGTGACAAAAAAACCACCAAAAAGAAAAAATCTATATTACCGGAAGAAAAAATAATTCCTGACGAAGAGACCAAAGAAGAGCCTAGTAAAAAATATACTAAACAAAAGTTAACGAAAATGTCACTAATTCCATGCCAGATAGAACATAAACAACAAATAGCGAGAAAGGTCGAAGTTCATGATTCATCTGATGTACCCTTATTTGCTCTTGTGAAGTTAAGTAAGGCCCCAAAAGCACAAAAACCGGAATTGAAAGCAATAACTGTCCCTAAAATTTTACTTAAAAGCAGAATAAGATATGTTTTAGATTGGCCACCTGCAGAATTACAAAGCGTGATTACATTTATTGGATCCATTAAAGATAACGGCATTCTCTCAAGAAATACCAAGGAAGCCTTAAAAATAAAAAGACAACAATATAAACCTGTTCAGTTACCTGATATAGAAACGACAACACTAGAAAAACCCAATTTTACTTACGAGGATATAATACAAAGCAATGAAATTCAGCTTCAAGATGTTAAAAAAAGAGACTCAGTAAGTGGTTCAAAGCCTGATTTTGAAGAACCATTAAATATTGTCATTAGAAAGGGAGCTATTCCAAGCCAAGAAGATGTTGTTGAAACTGTTACTCTTAAAAAAATACCAGAGGCTAACGTTCCCCAAGAAGAACAAACTGTAAAAACCAAAATAATTAGTGATGAAATTATTGAACCAAAAGTGGCCAAAACTCCGGAAAAAGAAACCACATTTGACAAACTGCCTTCACTAGACATAAATTTAAATGAAACTGATAAAGAATATTTTGAAAAAATACCAAAGAATGATGATACTCCTGAACATATTGATGATTCTGTCAAGTATAGTAGGCCAGAAAAGAAAAAGAAAATACCTGAAACTATCCCAAGCATTCTAAAAAAAGGAACGCCAAAAATACCTTTGCCTAGTGAAGATGAAGATATCACATTTAAAAAGCCAGTACCATCACCAGTTATTGAGGAAGTTGAACAAATAACTTTGAAACCATTTAGCAAAAAACCATCGGACGATGAAAGTGAAAACAAAGAGTCATATAACCTTAATCTTTCTCCTATTCCTGTTGGTGAAAGTGAAGAAATAGTTGATAAATATAAAGAACTTCCTAAAAAAATTTCCAAGGATAAAGTTAAAAAACGTATTATCAAAGAAGATTTAGGTATTAAAGAAGAGGTAACTGAAATAACCACCACAGAAAAAGATGGGGACGAACCATCAACGAGTATAATCATAGAATCTTTTGACAATGACAAGATTAAATCACCCTTACAACTCACAGCATCTCCTCTATCAATTAAGCAATCCTCAAATGAAATAATTCCAGAAGAATTTACATCTGTTTCTCATACCGAACAAAGACCACAAACATTTGAACAAATTAATGCTAAAATAGATACTTTGGAAACAATTGAGCAGACTAAGCCCCTTGTTATGGAGACTGTAGAAACAATCACAGATTACCCAAAACCTCTTACCAAAACACAACCTTTTACAGAGGGCATATCAGTAGAAGAGATTACACCGGCAATGAAAATTCTCTCAAAAGATTATACTTTCAACCAAGATTCTAAGGAACAAACTAAATATGATTTGTTAGAAAATGAACATTTAACAACTACTGAAATTAACACTGGAATGATTACAGATGACTTGGTGGTTGAAAAGGTAAGTATTGCAGAAGTAGATGAAGTTGGAATGGAGACACCCAGCATAGATTTTCAACAAATTGTGTCTACTCAGCCTCTCACAAAAAAATCTTCTTTCGTCGTAAAAGAAGATACACCAGAAGAGCCGATAATTCAAACTCAGTTCCATGTTAAGCCTAAGGATAGTGCTGAAGAAGTTATAAGAATTCCCAAAACAACTTCAACAGAAGAAGATAATGCTACAATAAGCATTAAGAGAAAAACAGAAGTTAAGAAAGAAAATGAAGAAAATGTTGAAATAACGGTTACATCTACTGTGCCAAGTGAAGAAATTATAAAAACAAAAGAGATTGAAGAAGACAGCAGCGTTGCGATAAAACTTAAACCACGACCAAAACCAAAGCATTCTGAAGTTCACGAAGAAGAAGAAGTGACGATCAAAAAGTTGAAACCTTTAAGAAAAGTTTCTGCTCCAAACATTGTGGAAGTAACTGAGCCAGAATCGGTTACATTCAGGCCAAAATCCACTAAAACCAAAGAGGATGTCGAGCAAGAATTCAAAATTCATCTAGATTCTTATGCTGAGGAAGAGATATCAATGTCAAGTAAAGTAAAATTAAAATCACAAAAGCAGCCGACATATACTGAAGAATCTGGAGAAACATCAATCAAAATTGTTCCCTTGATGGAAAAAACAGAAATTGAAATTGAGGAACCAGTAGAACCAGAGGATGATCAATCCTGCGTTTTTACTACACTTAAAAAAGTATCCACCCAAAGTGAACCAGAATCAGTGGATACAGAGACTGTGATATTGAAGCCCAAATCTATCAAAACTAAGGAAGATGTGGAGCAAGAATTTAAGATTAAATTAGATTCATACGCAGAAGAAGAAATTTCGCTATCGCGTAAAGTGGTTTTGAAACCTCAAAAGCAGCCAACGTTTGAAGAACAATTTGAGGAAACTTCCATTAAATTAACGCCAAGTGTTAAGAATGATGAAATCGAAATTGTGGAAGTGTACGAAGATCAAGAAAATGAAAAGGAAGAGGGTAACGAAATAAATATAAAGTTAGCCAAAACAAAGGATGAAGTTACATCTCAAGAAATAAAGCTAAAACCAAAAAAGAAAAAATCCAGCGCTCATGATATAGAAAAAACTCTTATTTTGAAGGTTGCTGGTGATGAACCCGAAAATGTTAGCATGAAAATAAATTTGAAAAAATCCTACAACATTAAAGATGAAGATGAAGTATCCTTTGATATAAAGGCTCAACAAGATAGTTACGCTGAAGAAGATGTATCATCAACGAGCCAAATAAAAATTAAAAAGAAGATTCGTCCTTTGTACTCTGAAGAAACGGGTGAAACATCTATTCAACTAACAAAAGAAATTGAAGATGAGGAACCGTATGCAGACGAAATAATACTCAGTGAACCTGAATCAGAAGAGCGTATAGAGATGGTATTAAAAAAGAAAAAACAAAAAATCTATCAAGTAAATGACTTAGAAGAAGAAGTTATGCTTGGTTTGAAACCTACTAAGAAGATAACAGAAATATTTGATGAAGATAATTTGACCCTTTCTAAAAAGAGACCAGCATTGAAACCAGCATTCTATCAAGGTTACTCACTCCATTTGTTTAATTGTCAAATAA
Source organism: Agrypnia vestita (assembly GCA_016648135.1). NCBI lineage: Eukaryota > Metazoa > Arthropoda > Insecta > Trichoptera > Phryganeidae > Agrypnia > Agrypnia vestita. The sequence continues at coordinate 56,752 of JADDOH010002474.1, read as the reverse complement.
AATGTAATAAATTTGATATAATAAACAATTATTTTTTTATTTCCCTTAGTTAAGTTTATTTTTAAATATTTTTAGTTATATCACATAAAATAATTTATGTTAAAATATTTTACAGAGGCCGCATCTATGAGTATAGCAAGAGAAGCGAAGATTGACCAAGGTAAAGCGTAATACTATATAATATATGATTTTTAATGTGTCGTAATATACATTTTGTAATTAATTCAATATATCATTTTAATAGAAGTTGGCGAGATGGATATTCGCGAAGGAGACATTGTATTTGCTGTCTATTCCTACGTGGCAGAAACAAATGAGGCAATTAACTTGGTTGAAGGTGAAAGACTGTATATATTAGGTAAGGATTTAAAAATCTTAAACCATCATGATTTTTTTGTTCAGTTTTATTCTTAAATATTAAATAATATTCAGCGTATTCTGAGAATAACAAGATCGTTTTTTTGTTGATTGTTACCCTAACATTCAAAAATAGACAAGACGTACATTTATTACAGTCCGCCTTATTCGGTGATTACTACTCCAACACTTAAAAATAGACGAGACATAATTATCTACGCCCGGGTAATTACTTAACTAATTTACGTTTACGACGAGACGTTTGGAAAGTAGCTGCGAATCTACAAGGTCTTATTAGTGTGATATGCTGATTAAGGGGAATGGGGAGTATAAGTGATTCACAAATAATTCATTAATTCATTAAGTCATTTAAAACCTAGGACAGGAAGCCAAAATTACATCTTGTGTTTATATATCTACTTTTTCAATAGTGGAATATAACTTTTCAATATCACATTTGTGAATAATGGCATGTAAACCGTTTAAAATTAAAATAGGTAAATCAATATTTTGTTACACGTGCATGGATTGTAGTGTCGGACCTCCACGATGTCTTGGTGCTCTTAAAAAAGACCTGTTTATTTGACATCAAAGCGATATTTATATCATCACGCAAACCAGTCATTGCAATCTGCAATTTAGTTGAAAATATAAGTTTTTGATGAATATTATATGAAATGAGTACTGATATTATTTTAAAGTTGGTAGAAATAAATTCGTTTCATACATGTATAATAATTTTTTTAATGAGACAAAACAAATTAACAAATATGTTTACTTTGAAGAATTAATCAATGTACAGGGGTTATTTTGGTTACATGCATGTTGGTTTGATCTAGATTTAAAATAAAATTGAAAGAATGAAAGCACTTGTTATGTAGGTACACCAATTATTTCAAATTGAAAGTATTTTTCTTATATTAAACCAAGTTTCATATGATAACACGGTGATGTTGCATGGGTAAAATCTCAGCCGTCTGCTCAGTTTAAGGGATTAAAAAAGGTGATTTTAAAAAAAAATTATTAAAATCATAAATTATTTTCCAACCATGTAGTACGTTTAAAGATGTATATTTTAATAATAATTTGTACTCACCTTTTATAAAAATATATTTTTAAATGGATGAAATACAGCCATTGACCCAGGCTGCCTTTGAAAAACGGGTTTTGCGGTGACCACTTCTGTTCTGATTCAGGTCCTTTTAAAAAAAAAAACAAATAGATTATTACAAAGTATTGTATACGTGAATAATTACTTGATCGAAGGATTTCGAAAAATATCAATTTGCTAAAAAACGGAGAAAGTTTAAAGTGAAAATTTAGATTTCATAGAAACAAAAAATGATTCTTAAAAATAATCCGTTGTTATGTTTCACTTTTCCTGATATAGAAAGTGCTTGTCAAATTATGAAAAAAATTGATTGGATAGTTTTCGGGATACTTTGGATCTGGAAGATGTGATTTTGAGAAAATGCGTTCAAAGTGATATAATGCTTTCTTAAAATCTGTTATAATCTTAATAAAATAACATACATACCTCAGACACACGCATCACACCAACCCTGCACTTGTTCATTCTCCATTTATAGGGATTATTGCACTGTACTTGTCATTTCCAATTCAGCTGGTGATCTTTTTGTGTGGTTGTGAATTTTTTTTATTAAAATTAATATACATTTATTTTATTCTGAATGTTATTTCATGTTTAGATTGTCATATTTTCTTAATATTGTGAAAAATTTTACTTTAAGTAATTACAATCTAAAATTTGAATTCTATCTGTTGAAATGCAAATATTTTACAATCCTATTTTTTCTCTAATATGACTTGAACAACTTGTAGTAATTTTGTACACAGATAAAAATACTTTTATTTTCATTATTTTCAAGAAACGCATAACCAAGATTGGTGGTTTGTCAAAAAACATTTGACTGAAGAAAAAGGTTGGGTCCCAGCGCAGTATCTAATGGATGAAGCCAATTATACTGTTTACTTACAAAAGAAACTGAACGAAAAGATAGACAAGTTACCAGTTTTCGAAAGTAAGTAATTTTCATTATTTTTTAATAGGAACATATGTTATTACTGTAATTATTAATTACCAATGTCTCATCTGCAGAACCATCGGCAGAAGAAATTGCAGTGGCCCCTAGATTTATCGAAAAACTACGACCCAAGCATACACCCGATGGGTACACAGTGCAATTTGAATGCCAAGTAGAAGGATACCCAAGGCCCCAAATTACTTGGTTTAGACAAACAGCCATTATCAAACCATCTCAAGACTTCCAAATTTACTACGATGATGATAATGCTGCGACACTTATCATAAGGGAAGTTTTCCCGGAAGACGCGGGGACATTTACATGTGTGGCCAAAAATGCGGCAGGATTTGCATCTAGCACAACAGAACTGGTTGTTGAAGCTCCACTTTCTGATCATGGCTCAGAAATGACTATCCTGTCCCGAAAGAGCTTATCGAGAGAGTCTTCACTCGCAGATATTTTAGAGGGCATCCCACCAACATTTTCAAAGAAACCCAGGGCACAGTACGTTGATGAAGGAACACAAATATTTTTAGAATGTCGTTTGGTCGCGGTTCCTGAACCTGAAATTACATGGTTATACGCTGGAAAAAAAATTGTTCCCAATGATAGGATTACCATTGCGACAGAGTCCGATATGCATATGTACTGTAGTGTTCTTAAAATTGACAATGTAAAGAAGGCGGACGAGGGAACGTATGAAGTCTCTGCAATCAATCGTGAAGGTGAAGCATCTTTACCAATTATTCTTAAAATAAAAACAGGAAAAAAAGAGAAACCAGAAGTCATCGAACCATTTGCTAATCTGACAATAAGGGAAGGGGAAAGTGTTGTCCTAACAACACAAATTGTCGGAAATCCTTCACCTAAGGTATCTTGGTACAAAAACAAGAAGGTAATTAAAACTTTGACTACAAAGTCTGAAGGTGATACACATACTTTAACATTGATTAATCCTAGACGGGGATCGGACGATGGAGTGTACACTGTAAAAGCTGTAAATAGTGAAGGCGTTGCTGAAACATCTGCCATTTTGACTATTGAAGGTAAAATATTTACTATAATAGTTCATGTACATATATTTTTATTATTATTTAACTAGCTGTTTATACGCAGTGCTGCACGGGTTAAGAATTGAAAATAAATTTCTGTAGGAAAACAAAAGTTCCATTATTTTGCAAAGCCTCTAATTAAAACAATGTTTCCATTTAATAAAGGCAGGGGATGGGAAAAAATGTGGCATATTTTTCGCATCGGGAATATGTATGTAAAATTTGGGTCCAATTGGTAAGTGGTGTAGATTTGTACAGAAAATATATCCGGGGGAGGGGATGGGTTAGAGGGGAAAGGGAAATGTTGCCTATATTACCCGACTGGTTCTAAAGAATAAGTATGAAAAATTTTCAGATTGGTCAAAAGGTAAAAATTTGCACGGAAAATATATCAGAGGAAGCGGGGTGGGGTTAACAGTGAGGGAGGAAATGTCACTCATGATACCCGCCGGGTTTCTAAGACTATGCGTCAAAATTTGAGTCAGATCAGTAAAACGGTGTAAATTTGTACAGAAAATATATCGGGCGGGTGGGGGTGTAAACGGGAGGGAAAAATGTTGCCTATTTAACCTGTTTCATCCAAAACAATAATTATGCAAAATTTAGGTCAGATCGGTCGAACGGTACAGATAATATGTCAGAGGGAGGGGAGTAAAGGTGGAGGGGCGAAATGTCACCTATGTTGCAAATCTGTACCGATCGGTTGAACGGTACAGATTTGCATTGACAATATATCAGGGGGAGGGGAAGGGGAGAATATCACCTATGTTACCCGCCGGGTCCTAAAGCATAAGTATACAAAATTTGAGTCGAATCGGACAAACGGTGTAAATTTGTATAGAGAACAAACAGACAGACATTGAGTTTTATAGGTATAGATAATCTCGTTTAAAACGATAAACTCGGAAGTGTACTTTCTCATTGATTCAAAGACAACCAAATGTAATCAAAATATTTGAATTCAGAAAATGTTATATCTAAGTATTTATCAATATTGAAAGGGTAGGTACTGGCGCCTTTTTTTCTAATAATTTGTGAAAATTCAAACGCAACGTTCCGTCAAAGCGATAGTTGAAGAACTTAAGGAGTCTTAAGATTTTGGACAATTGAACATTAATATTTTTTTATATAAATAAATAGGTAGTATGTATACAAAAAAAAGTAAGTGTACATAAACATCCTCGTATTCGAATGCAACGTTGTGCCAAAATTTCAAAGCAATCAGTGAAGAACTTTCAGAGATTAGCGATTTTGTACAAAAAAACATTTTTATTTATATAGATATGTATTACACACAGTTTTATTACACTTTGTTTTCTTATATAAAAAGTATAAAAGTACATAAATATTTACGCTCTACCACTCCCCCAAAAGGAGAGGAGCGTATATACATATGTTGAGTTTGAGCAAGGTCTCCACGAGCAGTAGTGGTCATGCATATGTACATTTATATATATATATATATGTATTTTATATTTATTTACAGAGCCTACGCAAGAAAACTGTGAACCACCTCTGTTTATTGAAAGATTCCAAGAATTATCAGTACCAGAGAGAAAGACTATAGTGCTTACAGCAAAAGTGGTTGGAAATCCAGTTCCAATAATTATGTGGTTGAGAAATAACCAAGTCCTAGAACAATCTAATAGAGTCAATTTGCAATTTGATGGTGAAAATATAGCTCTGCGAATCGAAAATGCCGATTCAGAAATAGATTCAGGAGATTACAAATGCATAGCATCTAATCTGGCTGGAAAGATCTCCCACGGTGCTAAAGTAACGGTAGATGTCGAAAGAGTTACATTTGTAAGAAATCTGAAAAAATCATATGAAGTTGATGAATGTGAAACGGTTATTTTAGAGTGCGAAACATCACACACGGTTTCTACTAAATGGTATCAAAATGAAAGAGAAATAAGTGGAATGGACCACAGAGAAATAATACAGGAAGGCAGAATACACAAACTGAGAATAAAGAAAACCAAAATAACAGACACAGGAAAAATAAAATGTGTAGTTAAAGGTCATGAAACAAATACATATCTTCATGTAAAAGAAACGATACCTGAATTTACAAGAAAATTGCAAGACTTTGAGGTCAAGGAAAAAGAGGTTGCTATTCTTGAGGTTGAAATTTCATCAGAAACTGCCGATGTGTTATGGCAAAAAGATGGTAAAATCATTAAACATAAACAAAAGAAATATGAATTTGAAAATAAGGGTAATTTGAGAAAACTATTAATTAGAAATACTTCAGTCCATGATGAAGGTGAATACACTTGTATTCTAAGGGATCAAACGTGTTCAGCTGAAGTCACAGTAGTGGAACTCCCGCCAGAAATAACAAACCGTATGAAAAATATTAAGATCTCTCAGGGCGAAAAGGCCACATTCGAGATAGAGCTCACTAAAGGTGATGCTTTGGTGAGATGGTTCAAAAATGGTGTGGAAATTCAATTTTCTGATCATATTCAGTTGAGCATTGATGGAAAAAAGCAAAAACTAAAAATTTACGATTGCACTTCAGAAGATATGGGAGAATATAGCTGCAAAGTTGGAAACGATGTTTGTATCGCAAATCTTACTGTTGAAGATTTAACAACAGATTTTACGCTCAAGCTGCCCGATTCACTAACAGCTCCGATCAACAGCGATGTTTCACTTACTGTGCAAGTTCCCGAACCCGAAATGGAGGTACAGTGGTATAAAAATGGAAAACAAATCCATAACACTGAAAAAATTGTTATATTGTCCAACAATGTTGAACGAAAAATACTAATCCGGAACATTAAGGAAGAAGATCAATCTACTTATTCTTGCAAACTGAATAATGTTAAAACTTCATGCAAAGTGTTTGTAGAAGGTGAGACATTTTTTACTGTTATATATACTTTTACTAAGCCATATTTGTTCTTGAGGATATTATACATATTTCAATTTAAAATTAACCATGCAGTATATTTCAATCTGCTTCACTGCTCAACTATAAAGCTATTTTGTTTTCAGTTGTTGAATCACCTCCGAGAATACTTGATTATGAAAAAATATACAGGGTAATATTCGGTGAAGATATAACTATCAACATAAAATATGTATCTATACCTAAACCAAAAGATGAATGGACTGTTTCTGGAAGAGTATTAACAAAGAGTCCAAAAGCAGAAATCACATTACACGAAGAATGTGCGTCACTCACCTTAAGAAAATTGCAAAGATCCGATTCTGGGTCCTACAATTTATCACTTACAAATAACTGCGGAGTGGCGGAAGCCATTGTTGAATTGGTTGTTTTGGGTAATTTTTTCTTTTTTACTCATATTGGCTTTATTAATATTTTCATATTCATTTTCATGTAAAATTAATTTGTTGATGATTTTCAGAAATACCCGATAAGCCAGGCACCCCAGAACCATTAGAAGTGGGAGATGATTTTGTTACACTTCATTGGCAAAAACCTGATTTTGATGGTAACTCGCAACCCCTCACGTATACAATAGAATACTGCTGTAAACGTGACTCCATGTAAGTCATCTTGTTTTCGTTTAAATTATCGATTATGCAGCTTAAAAAATCAATTTCTCCCATCAAAATCGAAACAGGTTTCACGAAAACCTTTTTCAGTATCAAAATATTAAGAAATAATTACATACATATAAATAAAACCTACAATATAATTCAGTTGCTAATATCAACACATAGTGGTCTATGTATCATAATTCAGATTTTACAAAGACATTTCAAACATACTTCATAAATGGCCCGTTTTTACAGAATGTGCTAATTGGTCATTCAATCTGAAGAAAATATAAATTTAAAAAAAAAAACTTTTGTAACACTGATATCAACAATTCAATTGTGAACAGAATTGCATGCCTCCTGGGATGCCGCTTCCTAATAGTAAATTAATATTGTCTGTTCAGTTTGACCATTATCGTAAAAAAAACATCCATTGTTTTAATTTTATGTTTATAATACAAAGTACACCAAACATGTTTCAATGTTGTAATCAACTTTCTGTCGTTTTTAATACTAACATACTTCTCTCATTACAATTTTTTTCTTTGTGTGCCAAGAACATTTTACAAAGAACCATTATGGCAGGAACAGTTAATAATGTGTTTACCACTTTTTACTAGTAGTACTAAGTTACATGTTTCTAAGGCGCAAGTATTTCAGCTTAATTTCGCTGAAGGTCGTCTGAATGTCGTACATAGGTACATAATTTATTTTTTTAATAAAAGATTTTTTTTGTTTCAGATGGAAAAAGGTGACGGATATAAAAAATACCTCATACACAATAAGAGAATTGACACTTGATCAATATTATGTGTTTAGAGTAACAGCTTACAATGAGGTAGGGCCCAGCAAGCCATCAGAGAACAGCATTGATGTGTTGATAAAACGTATGGCAATCAATGAGGCGCCGACTGTACAACAGCCTCTGCACGACATCAAGTGTACATTAGAACAAAGTGTGACACTCTCATGCATATTTGGAGGAGTTCCGTTGCCACATGTGGAATGGTATAAAGATGGTAAAATTGTAAAAACCAATATAACTTATGAGAATAGGATTGCAACAATGACTATTAATAGCACGACAGAAGAAAGCATTGGTCTTTATAAATGTAAGGCGACTAATGACTTTGGGTCCATAGAAACAAAGTGCAATTTAGTAATTGAAGAAAAGCCAAACATTATCATTGAAGAAAAATTGATTAGCCAAAAGCTAAAAGTCGGTTCCCAATGGAGTGTTGTTGCAAATGTCAAAGGATATCCAAAGCCGAACGTGAAATGGCTTAAAAATAATAATGTAATCAAGAGTAAGGATATTGAAATATCACACCGAGAGAACATTTCAACCATATCAATAACATCGACTAAGCGAACGCACTCTGGCAAGTACACAATCCAGGCAGAAAACTCCTTTGGTCAAGATGTATTGGAAATATCACTGAGAGTATTTGGTACGTACCTTGGTTATTACACATTCTATTTTATTACAATTCAAATCCTAATGAGTGATTCCATTTTGCAAATAATAGTTCTGATACATGGTGTACAAAAGACCTGCCTACATGTAATCGAAGAGCAAACATTTTTTACTCAATATATCATGTCCCACATGCGCCAAGTTTTGACGAGATTAGGCATTCATATTTTTATGCGAAGTTACAAGTTACTGAATTACCAGTAAATTCATTGAGCTTTCCGGTTTTATTATCGTGACAAACCCATGTTTGCAAAGATACACTATTTTCTCAATCTCTATTAATTAATCTGTTTCTGTCATTTGACTCTTCTCATATTTCATTTTAACAAAATAAAAACCATAGAAGTAGCAGATGAGTTTTGTGCAAACTTAAAAATTGTGATCCTAAATATTTCTGAACTAATTCAAAATTTTTTTTTGAGTAACACATGAAAAAAATAAAAAATGTTTTTCATTTCCTATGAAGTTTAATAACAGATGGGCTCAACTTCAATTTCTACAGTTCACTCGCATCTTATTACTTTGATGAAGATACAGAAATAAGCTCATATTATATTTTCTCATTCACTCACTTCGTTAGAAGTTTGAGTATGTTTGGCTCTGATAAAATTGGTCTCATTTGCTTTTATCATGTTATTGGCTGATATTTACTGGGCTTATTTTAAATTCATATTATCAATAAATAAGATAATCAATTACAGTAAAACCCTGTTACTTCGAAACCCAATAATAAGAAATTCACCATAATTCAAAATTACAAAATACATTTTAAGTCACTTACCTAATTCGATTTTTTTTTAAAATGACTAAATTGAATAAAATATTTCGATTTTTTCGCAACTCAGAACAACAAATATGTCAATATTGGAAACTTTTGTAATAGAAAAGTCGCGATCTTTGTATTAGTATAATAAATATAGCTATTTTTTTGGATGTTGAATTTGGAATTAATGTAAAAAATTAATTCGAAATCATTTTTTGGGCCCCTTAAATTTCGAATTAATGAGGTTCTACTGTAGGGAATTTTATAAACATTTTAACATGCTCCTATTACATTTGACAGTCAATACACTGACCTCCACTCTACTACATTTTACAACATGACTGTATAACGTAATAGTCTTTTAGTATAACATGATTGTTTCATTTTATGTATAAGTAAAATAATATCCTCCATAAATGTTATTTACATTTACACATAAAAAATCTGAGACATCAATTGATACAATTTAACATAAAAAAACAAATATAATTTAACATAAAAAAATTTCCTGCATTATAGATGACAACGAGAGACGAAGTAAATCAAAAACTCCTGATAAAATTGGTAAAAGCAACATATCCTATACATTTTTGTGTCGAATATTGTTTATCTATATTCTAACTAATATTACTGAATATAATTCTATGTTTAGATCAGGGTTGAAAAAAATTAAACCATCAACAATGTTTAAAACATAATACATATTTACACATATTTACACATCTTTTTGAATGCGTCAAAATGGAAAATATTATTTGTTTGAAATTGTTTTAAACATATCAACCCTGCCTTAGTAGCTATCATTGTAAATAATTCACTCATAAAATCTTAACAATCCTAACAGTAAAAGTAGGCATATAATAGTAAAATATTGTAAAAATATAATATTTAATTAATGTTTCCTAATAAAATAGGTAAATTAGTTCAAGAACAACAACTTCAGAGTGTGTGACCGTATATTTCACGTAACTGTTATTAGATATTTTAATTATTAATGAAAATTATTTCACTAAAAAAAGTTATAGTTCTTAGATTTCTAACATAACAAACTCTCTAAAAATGTAACACCTTCTTTTCGATGTAGTGTTGTCATTTTATCTTTCGTACCAAATGGCAAATGAAAATATTATCCAAAATGAATCCATCATAAAGATGGGGAGCATAAAATAACAACGTATAGCTTATATTTTAATGAAACAGGTGAACAATTAACACACACAATTTAAAATATTTATGCAGATTTAATTTGTTATACATTCTATTTATATTGTACATGCATATACAGCGCATATTTACAAAACAATCATATTTTACACTAAAAATTAAGGACAAATAATTACTCCACATCTGAATAAAAACAAATTGTTCAGGAGAATTATCATAAATTGAAAAAAAATGCCAAACTATTGATTGACAAAGCTAAGCATATGCATATAATTCATGGAAAATGTCGTCACCAAAATAATTTTTTGTTTCAAAATTATTCATATTTATGAAATAGAAAATGTTTTTGGAATAATTTGTCAACATTCTAATAGGACACTGAACTATTACCAAAAAGCATGTCACAGAAAATTTATAATAAACAAATCACATTTATCAAGTTGCATTATATAATGAGAGAATCTCCAAAAAATGTGTATAAATAAATTTTAAACCAATTTTTTATGTATGATTATTCCAAATACTCCACAGCAAAATTTAAACTAAAAATTAAATTTTAAATATTTTACTGTGGCGCCTAAATTAATGCTGTACTTTGTGTTATTAGATAAACCTGGAAAACCAGAGGGACCAGTTAAGGTGAAAGAAATAGATAGTGAATCTGTTATGATCGAATGGAGTCCTCCAGTTGACGATGGCGGTATTGAATTGACGAAATACGCTATCGAGAAACGAGACCCAGAGAAGCAGGTGTGGACGAGGGTAGCAGACGTGGACAAAGACGTGATCACATATTGCATTCAAAAGCTGAATGAAAACTGTTTGTATCTGTTCAGAGTGATGGCGCAGAATCCAGTAGGTTATTCAGAAGCGCTGGAAAGCGAGCCAGTAATGATTAAACCTGTACACGGTATGATATCTCATATTTTCATTGTTTGACTTGCCCTAATTAGTATTTGTTTCAATGAGATATGTTGGTATATGATGATAGACAGTGTATTTCATTTTTTAAGAATTTGCGATGGTGGGATTACAAGTCAGAAAAGAATTTCTATAATGTTTGTGTTGCCCCGCATGTCAAACAGTTTCTTTGTATTTTCTCTTATATATGGGTCTTCCAATTTAAATCTCGATACAGGGGACCGTTTGTGTAGGTCCATGTAAAAAATTAAAATGTGAAAAAAAGTGCATTGTCGGTGGCAAGTGTCTTAACCACTAGATTAACAAACAACTCTTGTTGATTGAACACGTATTTAAATTAAATATCCATTTCACCTTTCTGTATTGTATATTTTTGTATACATAATGCAAATTATAAAGGAACTTAATGAAATTCTACACAGAAATATACACAAAATACACTATACTTTATTGATACAAATATGTTATGCGTGTTATTGCAGACATTGTTATACATATTGCGTGAAAATAAATTTACTAGAGAAACTCAGTATTATTAACAAAGTGGGTAATGTGGAGAATACATTTGGTTAGCTACTGTTTTTTTCCCTTAAATCATTGGTCACGTAAAGATCTTTCCCGTTATCGTCCCCGTAATTTGTGATTTGTCTGTGCTAATATAATCAACTGTAGGTAAGTGTGCATAATGTAATAAAAGCCTGTTTTCCTATTCAGATGTACCCTCTCCGCCACTGGGTCCTCTTAGTATTAGTGGCATGACTTCCTCCTCCATGACCATCTCCTGGTACCCACCAGAGAGAAATGGTGGGGTGGAAATTTTGGAATATTTAATAGAAATCAAACAAACAACTAAAAAATCATGGAAATTAGTTGGAACAAGTAAAACCACATCATTGTTCATCGATAACTTGAAACAGGGAACTTCCTATGTATTCAAAATAATAGCTTGCAATGAAGTTGGTCAAAGTTCTCCATACATAGTTGACGATCCCATAACTGTTGGAGTATCGTTATGTAAGTTTAAAAAAAGAATTTTTAATACAAGAAGAATTATGTCAATATTTTATTGTGGGAGAAACATTTTCAAACATATAGTCAATTTACTTCATTCAAATGTTTTTTTAATTATTTTTTATTTTAAGCCTATTATGATTCAATATTGAAATATATTATGAATATTATGAAGTAAAAAATGTAAAAAAAAAGAAAAATCTTATTACCTACATTTAATTTTTATTTTTCATCTACAATTTTTATTAATCATCTTAATTTTTTTTCATTTTATCAATAATTGCTCAAAAGGGAATCTTATTACTAATTTACTAACTTTTAATAGGGCAATATTTTTAAAATAAGAAAACTGGATAGCACATAATTTATTTTTTTTGCGTTTAATTCGTTTAATAAGGTTGCGAGTAATTCAGAGCAAATTTTACGTTACTGGACTTTTTGTCAACCAATAAACATAGTTGAGATGATAAAAAAGTTGATATTTTCATACTATCAAACATTTAATATTCCAGCTACCCCTTCGGCTCCAGTAAACATATGTATTGTAGAAACAACCTCTCGAAGTGCTACTGTACAATGGTCTCAACCTCTGCTGGATGGTGGATCAATTATTACCGGTATGTAAAAATTTTAACATCATAAAACAAATAGCTCATGAAATAATTTCATACAAAAATGTAATTAAATTATTCCCAAGAATTGTAAGAAAATATGCTACCTATACTTGTATCAGATCGTAAAAAGGATTACAACATTCTATAATTCTTTTTTTTTAAATTGCATAACAGATTGCTCCATTTACTATGCAAGTTGTAACTTGGAGTGAGTACATATATGGAGGTGATCCTCTGCTTGATGCTTTCAATGCTATCATTAAATACATCAACATGATCGCTCAATTCCTTTTAGATAATCTTCCACAGAATCATTCAAAATCACATATTCACATCAAAAACAAAAAAATCAAAGTAATTTAATTAAAAATTAAATTATACAACTCATAATAAAATTGTTACAAGAGAATTACGATAAGCTAAACACTTGTGCTATGAAAATAGGACTAACTTACTGGTGTCCTGGAATGGGGCTCGAAGCTTTATGATTTAGAAATTTTAACCACTTTTTTGCTAGGTTTTGATTAATCTATTTAACGTGTATCAAAGCGAATGAATTTTCAATATTCTATAATAAATTACTTTCATAATAGTCTAATTTTATATAAAAGATAAGTGGCACTAAAGTTTATATATTTTTTTTCAAATGCAAACTTTAGTGCCAATTACCTCCTTATCTGTTGACATTTCATCCAGAGTATAAAGAATATTTTCCATTCAAAATTGGATGAGGTAGATTCCCCCTGAATTTTTTACTACTAGCAATGAGACAATCTATACATTCGGGGTATAAAAGCAAAGGCAGCAATATCCAAAAAAAATCTAATGCAGTTATCGAAGATTAATAATTTATAATGTACTGAATTTAAGATTTTGTAGAAAACATAGCATATAAATTTATAGGAAACATGATTTTTGAAGGGATATATGCATAAAATCTAGAATTCAGTACATTTTATATTAGTAATCCTCGGTGACTGCATTGAAAACATTTTATTTAATTTTTTAAATATTGCTTCCTTTGCATTTATCCCACATATGTATGCTTGGGGCTACAAATGTCGCATTATTTATAATCTGAGTCATTGTATCCAATTGTGAAAATTTTTCTTTCAGGTTATGTATTGGAATTCAAAATTGCTTCTTCTCAAACGTGGACCAAAGTGGCTACCGTTGATGCAAATGTATTAGAATACAAATTTGAAAAACTCAAGGAAAAATCTGATGTTATATTCAGAATCACAGCAGAAAACGCTGTTGGACTTGGTTTACCAGGAATGTCTGAAATCATCAACCTTCATAAGCATGCCAGTAAGTATAAAACAATCACGCATTCTAAATGAATCATTGCTGAGTTGCATTGCAATTTAGAGTCAATCTCATTAATCAATATTAATGAGATTGACTCTAAATTGCACACTACATTATACTCATTTATGACCTCAAACAAAAATAAATCTTATAGATGTCTCATAGAGACAAAGCTATTTATATGGGAAAGTATGTATGGACTGACATGGGTGTTACAGGGCTGAGGAACCCGTCTTGAGGCTGGCTTGAGTAATCACTTTACACAATGCAATGTTCATCGATTCCACCCAAAATTACTCACACATTTATCAAATTTTGGAAGTTGTATATATGGTTTTTATCCACCTTGTTTTGAATTTTTATAACAACTATGCTTACAACATCTGTAGTTTGAAAATTTGTACTTGATCATACTTTCCCATATAAATAGCTTCATCTCTGTGTGACATCTATAATTCATCTTAATTAAGGATAATCCCTCTGGGGACAGGAACAGTGTTCCTAAAAAATTTAACATACTTTTTTGCAAGGTTTTTATCATTTTATTCGACTTTTCATAATCAATATAAGTTACTGCAAAGATAGTTCAACTTTTTGCAAAAATATAAGTCGGAAATATTGAAAAAAAATGCAAACTTTGATATTGCATATCTCCATAACTATTGATATTAAGGTCATGGTTGCTTGAACATTTTCGACTTATTGTCAAGGCAGGGATCCACCTGTAATTTTTTTACTTATAGCTTTAAGACACCCTATATTTTATTATAAAGTTTTAATATTATTTGAATTATGTTCTTAAAAATAGCAACTTCACAAATAAAGTAAGATCTTGTTAAGAATTTAAAAATATTAACAAAAGTGTAATACGAGGGCTAATGAGAGTTGATTCTTACAGCGGTACCATCTGCCCCAACTGCACCCCTGGAGATTAGGAGCACGGGTCCAAACTCTATCATCATTGAGTGGGGACAGCCAGAGTTTGACGGAGGAGTCCCCTTACAAGGATACAATATCGCTATTCGCGACACCAGAAAAACAATGTGGATGGAAGTCGGCCGGGTTTCGGCAAATACACAAAAGTTCAACATCAGAGATCTCCAGGAAGATCACCATTACCTTATCAGAATATTTGCCAGGAACGAGGTCGGCTTGAGTGATCCTCTGGAGTCAGACGAACCCTTCAAAGTTGTATCCCAAGGTAGGAACGTATATGGTATTTTTACAATAATATTTTTAATTTTAGAAATGTACAAACATACTGTAATTATTGAATTATTCTAAACTATGACCAACAGCTCGTCTCAAAACTTCCGCATTGCAGTATCTAAAATGTAATATTCGTTTCAGGTTTACATACTGAAGAAGCAAACGAGTTAACTGAAATGACAGAACCAACTGGCTTCAGTACAGAAACGAGCACTTCATGGATGAGAGAGGCAAATATGGATGCGGATATTCGCAGCTACGCCAGGGGTTCCCTCTTGAGAAGGGACGAATACTTCTTTAGAATATGGCATTATGCTAAGCAATTATTTAAGTAATTTATTGAATATTTATGCAAACTTTGTACACATTTATAGCTTATGTAAATACTGTGATAAAAATTATATATGTACATGTACTTATTCCAACTTATATTTAAATAAATACACATGAATATATATTTAAATAAATACGCATAAATATATATTTATGTACATTTATATATAATATTTTAAATCATATCTTCGAAGGGAGACATAATATAGGTGCAATTTATGATGATGAGCAGATATGATTTAAAATTAACCCATATATGTATATGTAGATATATAATATTTTTTTAAATAAAATATTTATTCTTAAAATTGTAACATGCTGTTATTAATTTTTATTACGTGATTACTCAACTCACAACTCAAAGTACACACATTGATTTTTGCTCTCTAAACTCACTTAAAGGCAATACAGAATTAGTGAGATTCATTTATAGTTTATTGTATGGAGAATAAACAAACCACTGATGTTTATCAGATTTTTTACTGCCTACTACTAATTTCGAGATTGTATTACAACTGATTTGAACTATCTAAACTCACTTAAAGGCAGTACAGAATTAGTGAGATTCATTTATAGTTTATTGTATGGAGAATAAACAAACAACTGATGTTTATCAGATTTTTTACTGCCTACTACTAATTTCGAGATTATATTACAACTGATTTAAACTATCTAAACTCACTTCAAGGCAGTACAGAATTAGTGAGATTCATTTATAGTTTATTGTATGGAGAATAAACAAACAACTGATGTTTATCAGATTTTTTACTGCCTACTACTAATTTCGAGATTATATTACAACTGATTTAAACTATCTAAACTCACTTCAAGGCAGTACAGAATGTTTGTCAATGACAAACAATTGTTCATAAAATTATCTCATTTTTATTTGTGGTTATTTTGCTTTACTTACAACAACTACACACATGTTATACAAAATAAAAGACATCTATCTTGGTCATATTTTAAACTAAGAAAACATAATCTGTCAACCGAAGTTATTTCCAACATAAAACTAGGGTGGACGGCCCTTAAAAAGTTTTCCTACATTTTACAAATTCCAATAGCTATATGTCTGAAGCTATGAGTGTTAGTCGAATACATTCTGCTGGTGATGATCTACCTTCTGCTGGTGATGAGGTGGGTCAACAGATTACTATGCTGGAGATAATGAGCTTCAACTAGTAGCGAGACCTTGAAACACTGGGTTGACATTAGAGGAGATTGACAAAGACAAAACACAGAGAGCAATGGAAAGAAATGAGAGAGGCCTGTATCCATAAATTAGTTGAAACAAGCAGGTGAAGGAAAAGAAAAATAGTCAGATAAATAAAGCGAGTATGAATGTTAAAAGATGTTGAAGACACCCACAGTAATCTGGCATTACGAAATAAAACTCTTTCTAAATGAGTACCTATAAATTTTATGAAGCTGAATAGATGAGAAAATAAAAATGTATATCAAGAAAGGATCGTGTCATTTTAACCTCTCTGTATGTGGAATAGATCACCGTATCTGTATGTGCCGCACTCATCAAACTCATCTTAAATTCTAGTAAAATCAAGAGCAAAGAAGAGCAATCTGTATCAAATACCAGAATATCACCAATTTTATATTTTTGTTGGTTTTATTCATGAAAAAAATTAGAAAAATTCCATGTATACTTTCATTCAAGATATAAAATTTTCACACCTGAATTTTAGTGTACATCTTCGTAAAAAGATTTATTTATACAAAAGGTATCTCTAAAAAAACACAACTGTTTGAACGCTCAAGGATGCAGTGAAGGGGGACCCACCACACACCCCGGACCGTGTTATGTGCAGAGCGTCCATATCAGCCCTGCCCTGTTCGCCGCCTAGTTGGCATTATTTTAATGCTAAATGCAGCCTCCTCGCCAAGCCACAGGCAGGGCAACACGCACTCCTGCAACCTGGGAGTCGGCCGCCCAAACCCTTCACTGTCCGAGCGCCTTTATTTAAAAAAATGTGCACAATAATATAACAAAGGCAATAAACATAGATAAGTAAGAACAATAAAATAAGCATAGTAAAGATACATGTATGTATACATGTATCGGCGAGGAGGCTGTGTTTATCATTAAAATAATGTATCTTTACTATATCATTAAAATAATGTATCTTTACTATATACTTTACTATATACATAGGTCATTGGTAGAAGACATTGAACAACGCAATAGCGTAAATATAAAAATACAAATAGTAATATAAAAATAAGAACAGTAGATTATAATGGAAAAAAAAAAGAATAATAATAATGATAAAATATAGTAAGTCAAAACATTGTGCAAGAATATAAAGATATTGATATATATGTGTGATATATCAATTCCAACAAATTTAAGAGTATACATATATGCATGTGCACACATCACGATTGATACACAGACATATACACTTACAACATAGAGAGAGTTGGGTTAACATGTATATAACAAATATGAAAATTAAATTAGAACCTGGCAAAAGAAAAGGATTTAATAAAGAAATAAAATCACCCGGTGCATCTAACTGACGCGGGGACAGTGGGAGATCATCCACCTCCGTAGGGAAAAAGACAACACAAAAAGGGGTGCTCTTGCACCAGACATACTAGCTCCAGTGCAGGAGAAACAGAAGCAAGTAGACAAAATAAGATAAAGACCGCAATTTAAAACTATATAAGTAACAAAATGAAAAGCGAAGAAAATAAAAATAATAGAAAAACATAAGTGCATTAAGCAGAATAAAAAGGAAAGAGAAACAAATTGGCGAAAAACATCAATAATAGGTTGTTATACCAAAAATCACAAAGCAGGATATGTCTATTCGGATTCATATTGAGTAGTCGCCCTGCGGATTTCCCAACGGGACACCCACACCCTAACAAACTCACGGAGGCATTCAAAGTTTCTTTAATTCCTAACAAGATCGACGTTTGTGAGACGCCGACCAGTGTCATATGACCCGAATATTCCAACAAGCATATCGTGTCTGGCATCCATCAAGAGTTCGAAATCCCAGAGGATATGCCCCGGAGTCTGGAGCACTCTGGCACAGGTGCATCATGGGTGAGCGGAGAGTCCAAGATCATGGAGTTTAGATCTGAACTCTCCGTGGCCCGAAGGCATCTGTACAGTATAGTGGTCCAGAGCCGGAAAACAACCTGATTGAAATAGCCTGACTGGAGACAGTCCAGTAGGCACCCATCTGGATCACGGATGGTCTGTATCCCTACAAGTTCGCTCCAGTCCGGAGTCGCAACCAGGTCATCCGTCATATGCCCACCGAGAATTATCCTGGATAGGAGACTGACGGGGTACCCGCCACGTCTCCGTATGAGCTCAGTTATCCTCCAAGGGTCAGTGTTCCCAACCTTGGTGACCCAGTTTTGCCAGCGCCCTCTTTGCCCCACGGATCGCAACTTTATAGGCAGACCTAGCAATGCGAAGCTCTTCCCTGAGGGCCTGTTGCACCAGAGGAGAAACAAGTCCCTGTCGGATAACCCCGCATTTCCTGTACGCCCTCCGATACGCAGACCGCATTGCACAGAGGTCGCTATTCCACCAACTGGCGGAGAAAGCTCTGCCAGGTTTAGTTCGATCGATAGTTAGATCCGAGGACCTCACAACCGCCTCATTTAAGAGAGCACCTGCCAGGGTTTGGTCTCTAACACACCTATCTTGCGAATCTTTCAATTCATATTTCAGTTGATCATCGAAAGCCTCCTAGTTTACATCCCTGGACTTAAAAGACCATTTGTCCCTTTGAATCCTAATAGGGGTTCATGAGGGTATACTTGCATTGTAATTGGAACAATATGTAATGCAAAAAAAAAAAATGTGTGTATGCATAGTTTTTATAGTAATGCTTCATTAATTTTCACACCGAAGTTAACTAAATGAATTCAAACCAAACTACATGTATAGTATTTATAGTATTTCTTCATTAATTTTCACATCAAAGTTAACTAAATGAATTCAAACTAAACTTCATTACAATAATATGTATCTACCAGTTAAGCAATCGGCTATCACCAATTGCTTGCTGTTATGGTGTTAGCAGGCCTGTGGTAGTGGCAGGTCCCTTGCCAGAAGTTGGTGTTGCAGTTATGGAGGTAACAGTGATGTCAGATGTAGATGAATCAGATAAAATGGATGTTGAAAACATTAAAGAATCTAATAGAGATATTGCTTTATTATCAAGTGATTTTTTAATTGATTCACAGATGAATTTTGTCTGGAATATTTTCTTTTACCAATTGTTTTGTTACTGTTACATCTGAGTTTTCAATTATCTTTTTTTTACGTTCGCTGATCAGTAAGGAAGCTCTGCTCTTGCACGGGTACTTTATGATCTATATGACAGGAGTATCAATTAACTTCTTTAAATTTACTTGAAGAATTTTATCAAACAGTACTTACTACTGCAATAGAATTCCTCTTCATTTCTTTTCAGTATCTCAGGGTGAGATTTAAGGATGTTTTTGTACATTTGAATTGTAGTATTTTAACATCTGTGTAACTCGTATGTGTGACTGTAGAAATTAAAACTCTTCTCTGTATATCTTCTATTTGTTACAATGTCAGCCATTTTCTGAAATGATGAATGTTTTTTCGCACCCGTTAAGCCTTGTCTTGTCTCATAAAACTTCTTCATTTCTTCGTAAGTTAGCTTCACATTGTTTTGAATATCACCAAGCACGCATTTGAATAATTTCCGAGTTCGAATAACAACGCCAACAAGTGCAGACGCAAGTTTTCTCTTAAAAAGTCAGAGCAATACTAATGCACAAGTCGTTATACGCAAGCATAGTTCGGTGCTCCTGCCCTCCTCACTCCAACTCATTTACAGTAAAAAAAAAGAAGTTCATAATTGTAATTTTGTTATTATACCTGGCAAAAGACAATATCTCGACTTGCGGTAACATTAATACCGGCCAGAAAATGGATTAAAAAAAATTGAAACCTTGAAAAATACGGAGACAGAAGATGATTCTCAATTTGAGTAGTATTTTACACACATAATTTGGCACCATTCTGTCGTTATTAGAATTGCATGATTCAAAATATAATAATTTTGCCCGGCCTAGTGTACATTGATCACCCTGCGATTATGAGTTTGGGATACAAAATATAAACACTGTAAAATCATTTATCTTTTATTTTCAATTCGTTACATTTCAACCACAATATAAGTTTAATTTATTGTTGTCTTTTAAGACAAAACAATTTGGTTAATGTAAATATAATACATATGTATAAGGATATTTTATTCATAAATTAATTACCAACTATTCAATCTACAATTTTTCAAATATAGTTAAATCATTTACCTAAAATTATAATATCAAATATACAATCTATAAAAAGAATGCTGACAAATAAACCGCCTTATTCTCATTATAACAAGGTCGTTGTTATATTAGTAAAACACAAAATACAAGGGAAGTACGCGTGAAGTTTCAATGCGAAATGTCAAGACATCTGTCAAAAGTCATAATTGATGAAGCGACACTATTACAGAGGTCAAGACATGATTGTTGCATTATATTGCTATCTTGAGAATAGACAGGAAATATTTTTAAGTGAAACGCTAAAGAATATGTTGCAACAAATAATTTATTCATCTTTTGAAATAATATACGTATTTGACATTCATATTAAATCGCTAATACAACAATATAATAATAAGTATATTTTTTGAGAGAACAAATACAGCAGGCAAATAACACGCCAGAAATCATTTAGGCTGACTACTCTTCAATAATTAAGTATAATAAATACAGGAGACGCATTGTATTAAATGGAAAAAATATCTATCAATTTTTTAACTGCCCACAGTAAGTGTTTTAGGATTTAAAAATAAATTCAAAATTAAAAATGGTTACTTGTTTTACGCGATAATATAAACAAATAATGTTGAATATTTTTCAATATTCTATGCTTTCGCAAAATTCTCCATATACTGCAATATCTAGAAAACGGGATAAAATAGACCGTTATCATGCAAAGTATTAATATTGCTATCTTGACAGTTATTGTATAACATTGTAATGCCGTTAAATTTGTCGTTTGATGTTTTACAGGTTTGAAATTAATGAATTCAATCAATCAGAAAGCCCTAAAATGTAAAAAAACGTGAAGTTGTTCAAAATTGTGGATATTTAATATTTGTTAAAGTTTTAGGTAGTGATGCAACGAATATTAAAATTTATTATTTTTCACAAATATGAATATCAAGCCTACTATTCGGCGAATACGAATACGAATAATTCAACAAGGTAGTAAATAATATACCACTGTATATTATTTAATAATTAAAATTTACCACTGGCAAATTTTTGTTCAAATAGCACAACATTTCTTTCATTTCACATTCCCAGCGATCGAAAATAAATTTTTTCACACTTACGAGAGGTCATATTACTAGATTTAGTTTGAAATTATTTTATAAGAGTTAACACTTTTAAACATAACAGAAATAAAATGGAACGAACAAAACAAAAACTACATGAAGTGAGCACCTAACCTTATTAATAACCCATTAAAACTAGATGAAAAAACTCATGTTCTGCTGTGAAACAAGTAACAATTGACAACTTGAGAACTCAACATTCCGTTCATTCAATATTAGGGGAATCCCCAATAATAGAGTGCGCAGGTGTGTTCGGAAACACGGTGCACAGCCAAACCGTAATTTGCGTTGGTTTCAGTTATATATAATTTGTTTTTAATATTCGTAATGATATTCAGTAAATACTAATATTCAGTAAATATCTACTATTCGGCGAATACGATTATTCGTATTCGTTGCGTAACTAGTTTTAGGGCTTTCTGATTGATTGAATTCATTAATTTCAAACCTGTCAAACGTAAAACGACAAATTTAACGGCATTACAATGTTATACAATAACTGTCAAGTTACTGAAATAGCAATATTGCTTATTTCTGAATAAAACTGATTCCCTAATTATTTTACGCTTTTGCAGCAATTATTTCATTATTCATTTGTTTAAAAGATTATTTATATCATAATTTAAACAAATACTGACAGTTGTTCAGTAGAAAATAAAGGTTACCCACCAGATAATTGAATATATTGTAATATAAACATAGAAATCATTTACTGGCTCATAGTGAAAAATAAAATACAAATTCTACAAGCTTATCACAAGAAGTAAGAGATGGTCCTGTTGCAGAGCGTTTGAATTAATTTATTTATCTGATTTTGATTCATACATCGCAGCGAAACGAGAAATATGTATCATGAATAATTTTTAACAGTTTGAATAATAAAATTCAGAATGTGCAATATCTAAGCAAAAGCTTTTGGCTTCAAATTAATTCAACTATTATTTTCTTATTAAAAAACAATAATTACATTGTTTTTAGAAAATTCCTTTAAGGGGTTACGTGCAGTCGGGATTTTCAAAAAATCGATCTTTTGTTTTGGCATTTTCTTAAAGTAAAATATTATTTGAAAATTTTGTGTGAAAAAAAAATGTAAAATAAAATATTGTGTGAAAATATCAACTCGATCCGGTTATTAGTTTTAAAGATATCCAACGATAACTGTAGGGCCCTCTATTGCCATCTGCTGTCTACTCGCAGGTAACATACGGCGCGGCTGCTACAGAACGAGATTTTTACCTGAGTAATTCTAAGAATAACATACATTTCTTTTATAGTTCTGCTTTTAGACTTAAGACCCATTAGACTAACTGAAATTTGCTTTAGTGACAATATTTCAGTGACACTGAAACCGAGCAATCGATAGATAGTTGTACGTGTATTTTATCATTTTCAAAAATTTATAATGGGACGTCATAATCAAAAAGTTTCAAGAAAACTTTGTCAATTTGATAGCTATCGTAAATCGCATACCACCAAGAGAAAAAATATTTTTAATCCAAAAACTGTAGAACGAGATCACGGTGTTAGTAGTGCGTCAGCTAAAAAAAAATTACAAGCAGACAATACTGTACTGGAAGATAGTAAGTATAGAATTCTGAATTTTGAACTTTATTACGGTATTTACTGCCGGAGACATTGACAGAAGATCTATTATATGGACCAGGAATAGATGGCTCTATCTATGTAAGTAATTTTTATAATTATGTTTGAATTAATTATTTATGTATAAAACTTTAACCACGTTTTTCTCAAAATAACGTTTTCAAAAACGGTATCCACTATATTTTAAAAACTACTCAACAGATTTAAACGAAATTTATACATCACTTAAAAATCTTGTGCTCAAGCAAAGGATTTTTTTTTACACTTTTTTTTTTAAAATAATAAATGAGTGATTTTTTCTCTCAAAATTCATAATTAAGCTTTCAAACACCGTCATTTTGCTAAATTTGAAAAAAAAAAGCTTTAAGTACAAGATAAACTACTGAACTACTAATTTTTTTTGTTTCTTTAAATTAGATAAACCGCTAAGTACTGATGGACACCGCGAGGCACTTCTTGCAAGACAGGGGTCAAGAATTGAGCTGCTATAGTGGTGCAGAATTAATAATTATATTTGAAATTTTCGTTTTGGTTACTTGAAATATGGTGTAAAACTTTAGTATTATGAATAAAAACATTACACATCCATTCAATAAAAAAAAATTGAAAATGTCTATTTTTTCACTGACTACACATAACCCCTTAAAATATTATGCATTCAAGTTCAAAAACTGTAAATAGTGGATTCTATTTAAACATGGTTCTTAAAGATGTTTTTTACTGTATATGTACAATAAATACAGTTATGAGTAAAATTGAAAAAACATATATATTTAGTCGATCTCTGGCTTACACTACAAAAGGGTATGTGCAATTTTAATAAAATCCACATAAACCTTTCTTTATCTATAATTTAAATAAAATAAAAATTATAAATACAGAGTGTCTCATAGTTAATAGCAAAAACTTCATCTTAGAGGGAGTCTTCTTTATTCAATTTTGAATGGAAAATATTCTTTACACCATAGGTGAAATGTCAACAATCACTGAGATAAGTGGCATCAAATTTTGCATTTTCTTTTCATCATATCTGGCTTATTTTTCGTGAAACAATAGACTATATGAAGGTAATTTATATTGAATATTGAAAATTGATTCGCTTTGATACGAAACAAATAAAATAATTAAAAACTTGCAGAAATTTGGAAAATACTTTTTTGTACAGTTTTTGTCACTTTATTTGACTTGTATTAAAGCGAATATATTTTTTATATTTCATACAAGTTACTTTCATGACAGTCCAACCTTTTACAGAAAATAATTCAGAAATATTGAAAACAAAATGCAAAATTTGATGTCGCATACCTCTGTAACTTTCGTCATTTCACTGAAAACAATATTTTCTATTCAAAATTGAATGAAGACTCCACCGAAGTTTTTGCTACGAGCCATGAGACATCTGTATATAATATAAAATAAACTAACCACCACAAATATTTCAGACCATAGAGACTATAATGCGATATATATTAAATTAGCTTGATATCAAAGAAAAAATTATTTCATTAATTTCTATGGCTCTAACACTTAAGAACCATATACAAAATTAAATAAACATTTATTGTTGCAGTTATAAATACTTTTTAAGTCATAAGTGTGTATATTATGATTCAATGAACAATGATAAGTCATAAGTGTAAATATTATGATTCAATTAACAAAATATAATGATTCAATTAAGAAATTCAATTATCAATACAAATAGTCAAATTCATTCAATATTATAAAGATACAGTCAAATCTTATAATAAGAATATTTACTATGCTGTAAATTTTTTGTTATTCTGAAATTTCGTTAAACTGAATATGGAAGAAAAACACAATACTTTATTTTAAATCATGAAAATAGTTTATTATTCTGTAAATTTTATTATCTCTGTAATTGCTACAGCAGAATTTGACGTGTATTATTTAATAACTGAAATGCTAAACAATAGTAACATTTTACAAGAAAATACTTTTAAAATAAGATAATTAGCCATTCTTTGTTAATCGAAAAAGAGATAGATACTATACAGAAATATAATTGCTTTAATACTGAGCATTGGACTCTTAAGGTCTCGCGTAAGATATGGGTGGCGAGCGGCAGAGCGTCAAGGCGCCAGAGTGATGAGGGGTACCAGCCACGGTATAACCAAGCTCACTACTCTGCCGTCAATGCGTCCCTCAGTGCTCTGACGCATTGACGTTCTGAAGCTCTACCGCTCGCTGCTCGAATCGTACCCGAGGCCTAATGCATTTGCTTGTTAATAAAAATAAGTCATGTTATTGCAAATAGCCCTTATATGTAGGAGTCGTTCATTTAGAAATCAAAAAATCAAAAGTAAAATAATATAAAAATATATTGTTAATCAGATAAATTTGAAAGAAAACAATTTTTAAAAAAATTTACTTATATTTATTCATTTATAATATTATATACTAAAAAATTTCACACAATTTCACAATTCTTAGAAAAAAATTATATGAGAGTTCATCAGATCAAAAAGTCAAGGTTAAATCCTTGCTGCCCCCGCAACCATAAGATAATCTTAATTTCATAGCACAGAATATTTGGACCTATTTTCAAAATAAATGGGAGTATCGCAGCGTGACTTGCAGTGGGAATCCATTGCAGCGGGAATATCGCAGCATGACTTGTAAACAATTATTTGGAAAAAAAAATCGCAATACAACACATATTTCATAATATTTCACAATTGTTATCACAGTATTCATATTTTGATATATCACATAAATCTGTAGCATAAATATTTGATTTCTATTTTTTTTCCAAAATATATGGTTACAAAAAAATCATGCATCAATGTTCCCATTGCACGCGCCTGGTAAATATGAATGAACTGTTAAATACAAACCAAAATGAATTACTAGATTTTTTTTAATCTCCATTAGTCACTTTCCCTGATATTTACCTAGCATTAGTCAATTAGTATAATGTAAGCCATAGGTTTTATAACAGTTTAAGTCCTTGCTTTGTCATTTTTAAAACGCGAACCTTCGTCAAAAACGTGGAGAAAATTTTTATTAAATAGAACCACTATTAATCCAATTCACAGTCAATTGAGCCCTGATAAATTGGTATTTTACTGTATTTGCATTGTTTAATTGTGGGGTATAAAAGCAAAGGCAGCAATATCCAAAAAATTTTAAAAAGTTTTGAATGCAGTCACCGAGGATTACTAATTTAAAATATACAATACTATATTCTAGATTTTATGCATCTATCCTTTCCAAAATCATATTACCTATAAATATATAGGCTATGTTTTCTATAAAATCTCAAATTTAGTACATTATAAATTAGTCATCATCAATGGCTGCATTCAAATATTTCTGTATATTGCTGCCTTTGCTGTTATTCCCCACAATTGCAAGTCATTAATACAACAGCTTTCAGCGCTTGAACCTTACGATCTTCTCTTAAACCTTTATTGTAAGTAATATAAAAATCAGATGAGATTTCTGCAGAATTCAATGATTTCCATATTGACTAAATCAATTTTTTTAAATTTCTGGAAAACTCTTATTATAATGATAAAATATGATAATAACGCTGCAGAATCTTCTAAAGAAAAAAAATCACTCTACAAATTGTGAATTTCAATTAAGAAACGGTAATGCGAAATATCATGAAAACGCATGTAATTTTTAAACTTCATTCTAAACCGACTTGATTGGTAAATAAACTGTTTCGGAAGTAACAAAATGAGTAAGGACATTCAGGATTCATATCGCAAAAAAGGCATTTGTATATATCGCAAATACGCAAATACAATTTGCCAGACATTAGCAATTAATAATTTATTAGATGAGGGCAAAAACATACACATTATGAAAATTATATTTGTATTCGTAATCTGAAAATCCCACTGTCCAAAATATAAATGCAGCAAGAATAGAATTATACATTATGTAAGTTGTCACTGCACTTGCAAACACAATTTAACTATGCTCACTTATTCCATAAATAATAATTGAATGACTAAAAAAAATACACTAATTCATCAATTTTTTATATGACTACATTATGTATATCGGTGTGCCTGTGATACATGCTTTGGAATGAAAATATGCACAAAATACTTTTTCAAAGAATGATCTTAATTTGGAATGGAAAAATTCACAAGAAAAAATGTTTAAACATAACAAAATTGTTGGGAATGAGCGCAAACTAAACACATTTTGTTCATCCGCTTACAATATGTCAACGCTATATTCAGTATTACCACCTGGTACAGTATTGACTGAAAATTACACTAGCAAAAAATGCTTAAGTAAAAAAAATATTATCATTCAATAGAAATTTCAGAACCATTCCAGAATATAATCTCCAAATTATTACTTTTATATAAGAGGTTACTTTTTATATTAAGGAGGTAATTATTTTTTTTGCACATATTAAACTATTATTTAATTGGGAAATTTTTGAAAAAAAATGGCTGCGACATGTCTATTTTCGTGGAACTTCCCCTCTATGACTGAGATACAAGTTTCCCAGGTGCATGTCTGTTCGAGACAGAAAAGAAGATCATGTACTTATTTAAAAATGAAATATTTACAATGTATGTATGTATATTTAATTTCTTAATAAGTACACAAACTTCTTTTCTCTCAAACAAACATATATCGGGTCATCTCAGTCATAGAGGAAGAGCTAGCAGAAATTAACATGATGCAACCTTTTTTTTTATTTTCCAATATAATAATAGTTTAATATGTACCTTATTAAGTGCCAATAAAAATAATTAATCACATATTTTTAAAACCAGCCAATTTCTACCAAAATTTTACTACCCCAGGATGGTTTAACCCCTTAAAAGTATTAAGTTACTTTGTGAACATGAAAATACCATAAACTAATATTAATTCCTTATCATAAAACAATGCGTTCTTAAATCATTAATTATATAAATTAATTATGTAATTTAAAAATTTTCAGAAAACAACATAGGTCCTCTACAGTTAATTATCTATGCCTGCTACTGCCATCACCAACCAATGGGAAAAGAATACTGAATACATAACATATAAGCGATGCATTTGCACTAAAAATTTTGACCGCAAGATGACAAACATTGCACGCCAATTTTATGAGAATTATTTTTTTTTTATAAAGGGTATTTTCTAAGGTTTTCAAAGAATCTGTGTAGTTTTTTGGTCTACTGTATCATGTATCTCTGACGCTTCATTGCAGTTACACCCTATAATAGGATCTAAATGGTTGATTAGAGGTTCAAAGACAGATAGCAGCAAATAAAGAGAGCAGAATAACTTAGAAAACTTACTAACACGTGGAATGTATGTATTGTCAATATTCTTACTATTTTTCTATTATAACAAAGTTAAAAACTTGCATTATGAAAAATAACCTAACTTGGCGGTCTCCCAAGATGATGGCCTCTAAGAGAATCACCAACATACTTGATCACCGGGTGAGAATCCTATCGATACACCAAAATAAGCATGTTTCAATTGTATAACCCGCTTTAATTTTGTTTCAGAAAAATGCAAACATACACATTAATGTAATATATATTGGCACACTGGAAAATGGTCCAATAGAAGCCTCATCAACCAACAAACTTGCCAGAAATGTATGAATATTGAAGTAGCGAGAATTGTACACCACTACAAAATAATGCTTCTTCTCTGTATGTACATATCTGCTCTGCCTATGTAAGTAAATTTATATTTATCGAGCATAATGCACCAAATCTTAATCTCCCTCGATCCACTCCTAGACTCTTGATACTTGTCAATCAGTTCATAGTAATTACTGATTAGTAAGATTCAAACATTTGCTTTTAAATTTTGTAAGTTATTAGTTTTTTTTATGTATTGGAAGCATTCAGTCATTCTGGCTAGTTTTTTTTTTGTATAGGTAGTAGTTTTACGCAGCAATTCCGTTCATGTATTGTGTACCGAATGTAATTCCGTTCCGATGTGTACCGAATCGGCGTAAAATTAATTAAATTAAGTATAATGAAAGGTACAGCGTGAGATTGCACACCATCAAAAATACACATCCTTATAATCCACGAGATTTCACGCCATTAAAAATATACATTTGTATAATACATCAAAAATAATTTGACCAAGGAGAATGTTACAAAGATCAACTTTGTGAGGCCCGAGCAAAAGAGAAGGAGGAAATCAAGTCTCGTCTTCAATAATCAAAAAAATGCAAGTCTGGAGACGACTCGACTTTGGAGCAATATATGTTCCCAAGAGAACAGTGTGCTACAACACTGAGACCTGGCATAGTCTTGTATTAAAAAACACTTAACCCGATCTTCTTACTTGAGCTAACAGTGCACTGGGAGATAAACATCCCAAAAATGGTTATAAGTCAAAACTATATACAATGGAGGTGGGAGCAAAAGGACTGCCAATCAAGTCGCTTTACAGTTTCTCAAGGATATGGGACTAAATAGATAATAGGTGAATGGATTCTTGGAAAGAATAACAAAGGCTGCAATTACCGGATCGTACAATATCTGGTTGCGCAAGTCCGAATAACAGAATATTCTGAGGACTCCTAAAGCTTCTGAGCATAAAATACTTTAATAAAATGTCTAAGGGGGGGGAAAGGGGGGAGATAGAAGAAATGGGGAACGTAGCTCTGCTCAAGAGAGGAGGGGGGAGATAGAAGAAATGGTGAATATAACCATGGTGTAAAGGATCCCAAACGACAGGTCACAAGCCTCTTCCATCTCTTCCTTACTCCGATTTACGGACTGTCTGACCCCTTTCTAGCAAAACCATGGTTGTTAATTTTCTCATAAAAAAAAATTATGTAGTATATTTAATTTTTTCATAAATTTTTTAATAGTTTTGTGTATTTAAAATTATATGTTCTGTAATTTGATTTTTATTTCAATTGCTTAGATTTTGAATTAACAATATTTTATTGCAAACGGAAATAAAATTCTGGTTAACATAAATAATGCATCCGAAATGAAATACCTCACAAATTACTTAATGTGTGTATTACAGTAAAACCCCGTTAATTCAAACCCGGATAATTTGAAATTCGCCATAAGTCGAAATTTTTAAAACCCACAAGTCCCAAAATGTAAATTTCATAGTAAATTTAACCCGGTAATTCGTAATTCGAAATATTTTTTTAGCCCCTTCCAAATCAATACATTTTAGTTCACGTAATTCGAAATATTTTTGAAATTTTACAAAATTGAAAAAATATTTCGACTTTTTTCACAAGTGAGAACAACAAACATGTCAATATCGGGTACTTTGAAATGTTGCAATCTTTGTATTAGCGTAATGAACATTGCGTTTTCGAAATGATTTCTTGAAATATGAAAAACATTTTTTTACAAAATGAATGACCTTATCAAGAGTCTTACGATTCTTGGCGCATTTCGCAATCAATCATGGTATCTTGTGGAATGCCCCTTTTCTATACATATCGTGTCACGATCCCTAAAATTGGGGAATCCTGAGTATGCTTTCTTCAGTTGACTGCCTTGATATGCGCAGATAGTTTAGTTTTAAATATAGCCATCCATCCAGACATGACGGAAATGGAAAAAAGATTTTTTCGCAAGTGAGAACAGCAAATATGTCAAAATTTCGCGATCTTTGCATTAACATGATAAATATTGCGTTTTCAATGTGATTTCTTTAAATGTTATAATTATATAAATTATAAATTATTTAAATATTATAATTAATACAAATAAATTTAACAAAATTAAAGTTTTTTCAAGAGTTTTACGTTTTTGGCGAATTTCACAATCGCACCGCGATTTTTTTTGTACCAAAATTTTCGAATTAACAGGGGCCTATATAATTCGAAATTTATTTTTTGGGTCCTTGAATTTCGAATTGACAAGGTTTGACTGTATATAGTTTTACAAAATACTATTTTCAATGTAATTTGAAAATTACTCAGTCAATAAACATAATTATATATAATGCAATAAATTTACTACAGCGAGAAAAATTAAGTACAGGCACCTCTCACCTAATACTATAAATTTCTAAATATATTATACAGGTCTTATATTGTGTAAACAATTATTAATTTCACTTCGGAGCCAGGTGAAAATTGCAGAAATAAATATTTTAAAATATTTCGATTTGAAAATGTACTAATTGTTTCGAAAAGTGTGTTTGTAATACAGCAGAGAAAAGATAACATTATTTAATATACGTGTATTAAAAAACTTATTAAAATGATCCTAAAGAAAAGTGAAACGCAAAGGTATTTTGCCAATTTTTTTATACAAAAAATGCATGAAACTATCAACAACCGCAGAAAACTCTGCTACGTTTCAAAAATAAAGAGCGTAGCATTTTATTCTTCAGGCGCGTGTGGTGCGTACATTGAAACGTGACTTTTACGCAGGCATATATTTTGGAAAAAACATTGAAATGAAATATTTGTGACAGAATATTGTGATATATTAAAATATTAATAATATAATAATTATGATAGAAATATCATGAGATATATCTTTCAATTAAATTTTTTTTTTAAATATATGCTTACGAAAATGTCATGCTACGATGTTCTCACTGCATGCCCCTATTATTCATGTAATGTGGTCATGTCAATATTCACTTTCTCTTTGAATACAATTCTAAACATTCCATGCTATAAAAATAGGATTCGCTTAAGATTATTGCAACAAGGTTCAAACCCTTGATCTTTACATGCTCCGATTAGGCCACCCCGCCGATCCATTTAGTGATAACTTTATAAAATGCATTTTTAAACAGAATTAATATAAATATAATTAATAAAAATAAACTTAGTTTTCACCACTTTTGTACGGAAAAATATCAATACAAATGTGGTGAAAACTAAGTTTTTTTATTAATTATATTAATAATGTCACCACAAATTATTTTGCTGTTTTTGAAGAAGAAAAAATTAATATAAATATTTTGAATACATCAATAGCAGTGACAAGTTAGTTGAACAAAACTTTAATGATGTCACAAAATAAATCAAGAATAATGTATAAGAATACTAGTGTAATTTTGCAAAATGGAATATGAAAAACGATTATCCATAAAATACAAATCAAAAAGGGATTATGTACATATTATTTTGTGAAAAATTTATCTTTTTAGCACAATGATGAAATATATTTCACCTGACCCTGACAATGTTGAATAATTATTTCAAACCTTCCGTCTAAAATATGTATTTACAAATCAACTGAAATTAAGATTGGAAAAAATTAATTTTCATTTTTCAGTATTTAGCAAAATAACATTATGCAAACCGATGACTGTATATCAAAAACGGAATATAATAGCTGAAAAATTTTCAAAATTTTATATATATGTGTGTGTGTATCATATTAATATTATAAGTTAATAAATATTAATATGTACAATATACACATTTTTGCATTAAGTCTGATTATATATCAAAAACGTATGTGTTGTAATACTCACATTTAAAAATAAAATAATATTTATATTCTTCAATCAGATTGAGATAACGACAAATGAAATATCAGCGTGCGAAAATAACAATAGCCAAAATTGCTATTATTATTGCTATAATTATTATCAAATACAATTTCTTCTTCCTGAGCTTAGTCTGAAAATAAACAAAAACATTTAAAAACAATGTATTCCAAATGCTACAATACAGACTACATATATTTTGAACCAAAATTATGTTCTATTTATATATTTCAATTCCAAAAAATATTGAACTGTTTTGTTATATTTTACCCACCAGGCCACAAGTCATTGTAAAAGTAAAAATGGGGTGTTTGGGACTTGGAGTCTTAAGGCTGGACATCTGTTTTATAGATCATGCTCTTTTAAGACGTGAGTGAGATGCCGTGTGAACCTAATATCAACAAACATTGCACTTTCGTCACACATTTACGTATTCGTTGCTAAAACAGTAAGGTTTTGATAGAAAAAGATCATCATATATTCTTCGATTTCGAATGCCGTAGTTAATGCAGTCCTTTTTAAATTATACATCGTAATATGACAATCACAAAATACTTACGCATATGCGCGGTACACAGAGCCATACCTTGCATTCAACTAAAATCCCGAATTGTATAAGAAAACACCCGTATAACACTGTAATCCCCAGACTACACTCTTTAGGGAATGAACATGCAGAGGCGGCTGATATTTTTGCTGATAATATAACTGTGTATAGGACAAAGTTGATACAATTCTTTACATCTCAACTAAATGGAAATGGATAATAAATTTTTCTTTTTCTTCTTACTACTTAAACTTTTCTTTTTAATTTACACAAATCTATAAGATGTACTTGAATCCTTTTAACTGTTTACCTGCACTCTATGTCTTCTTCTTACTACTTACAATCATTTTCTTCTTACTACTTAAACTTATCTTTTTAATTTACACAAATCTATAAGATGTACTTGAATCTTTTTAACTGCAATCTAAATTTACACAAATCCATTATATGCACTTGAATCTTTTAACAGCAATTTAAATTTACACAATTCTATTACATGTACTTGTACCTTTTAACTGTATATGTCTTATGTTATTATTTTAAATTTATATTTTGTATATTTTGTAAAAGCCCATAAGGGCGTTAAATAAATAAGTAAATAAATATAAAGAGATGATTTTAAACAATATATGTATTGTATTTACTCCTGCACTCCGAATCTTCACCCACTATTTAAAAGTAAATTTTTTATTAAAAACACATTAATTATAATTCAAAAATAAAAATTACAAGAATGATATGTGCCAATAAATTACATTATAAATCAGAATGCCGTTGACAGTGGCGACAGCCGGACGTGTACCTACGGCCGATTATTCCTTTTCACTTATTTCTGTATGAAACGTACTTCTATGTCAAATTTGACATTAATAAGAAGTATTATTATTATAATATTATACTATCGAAAGCAATTAATTTGTTGCATATAATAAGATTTAAGTAGTTTTATATGAATTTAATTTTGAGCTTCGCGGCCACAATAGCCGCCCGCAGGGCCTAGCAGTAAGCAATCGGCTTCGCCGATTTCTGCTAGTAATTTTTAAATTTAAAAAAAGTGATGTTAGAAAAATGGTTGTTTACTATTTTTTTAACAATATTGGAGAAACATAAATATCCATATTTTTAATTCTAGACTTTTAAGTCTTCAGAATTCGGATAAAAAATACACGAGCACGAGCTGCTCTCGGGTGTTTCCATGTACGAGGGCGTATTGAAAAGTAAGTTCTCCAACGATGCGATTTCCGAACGCGAGTTCCTAGGCGAAATTTGACAACAGCATGTATTTCTTGGTTCCCCCACCACAGTGCAGAACCATCCGCGAGACCTTGGGATGCTCAGTCACTGCGTAGCAGTCGTTTAGGATGGAGTTCCCACTTAGCTCGCCCGCCAGGTGCGAAAAGAGCTCAGTCATTAGATTTTTGAATGCAAAAACGTAACATAAAAAGACATAAAAAACGTGCGTAAGTGGTGTTGGTAATTTTCTGAGGGCCGGGAAAACATCCAGGATGAGCAGCGGTCGGGGTGGCCGAGTTTGCCGGAATCAACGGCGGCTCGAATTGGCGAGATGGTGCGTAATAACCGGAAAATAATTCTTCATAAGATAAGGGAAGGTCTTAATGAAGAGTGTGGCTACTCCTCCGTACAGAATATTGTGTCAGAGGTCCTCGGTCACTACAAGGTGTCCGCCAGGTGGGTCTCTAAGCAGCAACCGATGAACACAAGAGAAAGAGTGTGGAAAGTGCCACAGAATTTCTCCGCCGACATCGACCACTTGATTCCCGCTCTCAAAAAACACCTTGGGGGATAGAAATTCAAGTCAGACGAGGAAGTGCAAGAACCAGTCGTCAGTTGGCTTCCCGACGCGGTCTTTGTAGAAAAATAGCTAAATGTTCAAGCTTTTCAAGAATGTACGCAAAGTTGTGCGTACATTCTTGTAAATGTACACACAACTCACAAAAAAATGTACGCAAAGATTTTCTATGAAAAAAATAGGAGACCTTACTTTTCAATACGCCCTCGTATTTTAGTATCGGCACTTCGTATGGTTGTCTCTTTTACTCGCAGCCTTCCTGTCTTACAATGAATAAGTAAATATATGCGCAAGTGCAATGTTTATCTGATATTAGGTTAAGTGTCAGACTTCAACTCCGCCTTTAAGTGTAATCCTTGTCTCGTCCTTCCCTATTAGGGAGTATGTCCTTTCCCCAGACTGTCCTCTTTCCCACCCAAATAGTATATTTACTCTTTTACCATGATCTATTGTTATATTTTAAATGAACTTTCTATTTCTATGTTTGCTATATGTTATCTTACTGATTTATTTTAACTTTTCTTTTTCTTTCTTTCATAATTTACAATAAAGTGTGTTATGTGAAAGAGGTACAGTGAATGGACTATTGCAGGTCTCTCGGGGTCGCAGTCGCTCTTTACACGACGTGACACGGAGATGGCCTTTGTCAATTGATTGGCAAAAATTGTCAACGTGGCGACGTATAAGTAGGACCGATATGGGAGCTTTCGCTCAGTGGGTGTCCATTCCATTCTCTAATATTAGGTTTGTTGATGTCTCGTTCTTTTCTTGAAAGAGCCCGATCCAATGACACCATACATCGACATTTGACATTTGGAAAATGGATGTCTAGCCTTAAGGGGAAAAACTTGTTCTTTTCACCTCGTATTGGTACTGAACTATTCATGTTACGTGTAATAATAATTTAGTAGAATTATTTGCGTGCAATCCATACACATAGAGTAACGTAATAAATCTATTTGAAACTGTATTTTTTTCTAACATACAATGAGAGGTAATAAATTTTAATTACTAATCATTCTTTACATTGTAAGTTATTTTTACCAATTGTCCTGTTGATATAATCGATTGTTTTTCATGTGGACGGGTTAGTTTTCCAGACTTTTAATATTTTGTCAGTATCACATTTTTAATAAGATTTTACATTTGTAGTATTTTTGAGAATTCATACAAGTACATGATTATACAAATGGAAAGTATTTTTAATGCGCCTGAATGGCTTTATTATAGAGAAACTAAGATTTAGTAAACAATTTTTTTTTTAAATTATTGGATACCTTCTCCATTTTGTTAATTTTCATTTAATTATTATACATTTTTAATTTTATCACATTTTTTTCTCTTATATTTTGTTTTCTCTTTTTTATTTTATTATTGCAAATATTATAAATATTAATTTATTTTTACAAGACCCAAAAAATGTGCATAAAATAAATAAATTTACAAGCATTTATGTTTGTGAAATGCAGATATGGACAAATATTATTTTAAAATTGCCAAAATAAATGTTTTCAGTGATAAAAGTTTATTTAAAATTAAAACTAAAATTAAAATTTATTTAAAATTAAAACTAAAAAAATAAAAATTAGTATCTTTCAAATAAACTAAATCAACATAAATTCATATGCCCAATAACATTTATTTTAGATGTACTTATTGTATTTTTCCTCCTTACTTGCTAAATAATGGATACATATAGTTTCAATACTTGTTTTGCCTTGTTTCTTTCTCAGAACGGACTTTTAATAAAGGAAGTGATTCAAATGCCATTGTGTTATGTAATAATTGCTTCATCAGATGTATTTTTTATGATACATGCATACGTATATGGTACAACGAAATTAACTCAAATAAATAAAAAAGTTATAAAATCTTAATTGATGAATAAATTATTATTGAAATAAAAATTCAATATTCTCAAATTCATATATATTCAAGAACACATTCATATTTGTGAAGTTGTAATTTTTCAGAACAAAGTTCTGTGAAATATTTAATAACCAAATTAATTAATCAATTAGAAAGACTTACAGAAAAATCTAATTCACGAAAAAATATTAGGTTACTACTGGGATTCGAACCCAGGCCACCTCCTTTAAATAAAAAAATAAATCAATTAATAAAAATAAGAACTACATATAAGGTCGATATATTCACGGAAACATAGAGGGTTGCTATAGCTTAGTGGTCAGAGCACCGGCCCCGGAAAGGAGGTGACCTGGGTTCGAATCCCAGTAGTAACCTAATATTTTTTCGTGAATTAGATTTTTCTGTATGTCTTTCTATTTGATTAATTAATTTGGTTATTTTCAAATTCAATTCAAACAATCAAAAATTCAACAAAAAAACATTTTATTAAAAAAAATTTAAATTATCATCATATTATTTAACCTGTCCAGTAGTGAGTTTTTGACAAGAAAACTGTACCACGGGAGTGAGTTTTTTAATTTTTAAAAATATATAAAAAATGATACCAAATCATAGAATGTGAAAAAACAATATATTTTTACTTAGAAACTAACACAAAAAAATCAATAATAAGCGATTTAAAAGGATATAAAAAAAAATATGTTTCATAAATCGTCAACCATCAGTGAATCAGAACAAATGATGTTTTGAAAACAAAAAAAAATGAATTGACTTACCACAATTTGAATTATGCCAAGATGAATGAGAAATATAAAATTTTCTTTTTCTTTTCACACTCGTACACTTACGATTAAATACAATTATACACTAAATACACAATATGATTAAACACACAAAAACTTTTTTATTTTCATTACAAAATTCACTTTATTCAATGTATCTATATGTCTATTATGTACACTTCTTATTATAGGTATTGTATGTACACAAGCATAGGATTTCATTAAACTAATATGTATTGTTTTTTTGTGTGGTAGTCCTCGAAACATGGATACACGCAAAATACAAAATTGCAGTCGGTGCACATATATTTTGGTTACCTTCTTTTTTGAGGTCGGACTGCTGTATGTCTACAGACATGACATTGTCGCTGAGTTCGCCTTCCTTGGGCTGCAATTTGTGGTACGGCACGGAGAAAATGTTTCCCTGAAAGGCGAGTTGGATGATCCACTACTCGCCTTCCTCCAGATGATGCCGGCCTTTATGTGTGGTATTTATCGACCATCTGAGCGACTAAATTTTCTCGGAATTCGCTAAATGTTAAGACCTTTTGCGTTTTCAAACGATGCAAAAAAAAAGCATTTCTTCCTATCTATATCAATCAATCTGGAGAAAAAAAATTTATACCATTTTATGGATTTTCTGGAACTGTCTACAAAGCCCAATATGCGGTCCACTTTGTCAAGAGCGCCCATATTTTTGGAATAGTCTACAACTACCTCTGGCTTAATTTTATTTTCTCCCATGCAGTGGTCAATTTTATTAATAACAATCATCGCATTTGTATGCATGTTAGTTAGCATTATGACATCTCTTTTATCGTGCCATTTTAGCGCCATGAAGTTGTCAGAATACAAAGCCTTCATTTCTCCTTTTTTCATTTTTACATTACTGAATTTTGGCATGTTTTTCGGTTCGCTCTAGCTGTTCCACATGCATTTGTTTTAGTTTCGTGTAAAAAATCAAACAAAACTGGACTTTTATACCAGTTGTCTACAAAAAGTCTGTGACCTTTCCCTAAATAATCCTTTAGCATAGTGGTAACAACTGAACCTGATATACCAATGTCATCACTCGGGTTCATTTCAATGTCTGATTGAGAGTCAGTAAACACAATTATATCTAAAACATAGCCAGTGAGTGCATCGCAGTCCACTAATAACTTAATCCCAAACCTACGCCGTTTTGAGGGTAAATAAATATGGAATGAAAGTCTTCCCGTCCACAATACGAGACTCTCATCTACACACTCTTAAATGGATAAAAATTCGATGTGAAAATAGTTTTCAGTGGATCCAGAAGATTTCTTATTTTCCATAATTTATCTGTTGTCCTGATATCGTTGTCAGAAAAATGAAGGGTTCGCAGCAAAAGTAAAAACCTATCTTGGGAAAATAAAACTTTGAAGAACGGTGTTTCAATTATTGGATTATTTGACCAGTATTTCTTCAGTGAGTTTTTTCCCACAAGACCCATAAGCATAATCGTGGCTAAAAACACATAGATTTCGGCTTCGGTCTCTTTCCATTTCTTCTTTTTGGACTTCAGAGGAACGTCCAAAGAAATAATTGCAGTGTGTTTATTCGTTTCACTAACAATGATCTTGATAATATCCTGCATGAAAAATATCTCGAAAAAGTCAATTTCTGACGAATTTTCACTAACAGGAAATATTTGATCTTATGCCTGAGTTCCTGGAATCAAATTCATGTATAATGGGCATAAACTCACCGTGATCCCATTTACGCTGATCAACTTTACTCTTTTTAGATGTTGATCATGAAGGAACAGATTCATCCTCGGATGTATCAGATTCGTCAGATGAGTACCCGGAGGTATCAGCAAACGTTCAAGATCCTCTTTCGATCAAAAAGTTGACAATGTCTTGTTCATTCAACGCGTTACCCATTTTTATAAAACAAATAAATACAAAATATATAAATTA
Source organism: Agrypnia vestita (assembly GCA_016648135.1). NCBI lineage: Eukaryota > Metazoa > Arthropoda > Insecta > Trichoptera > Phryganeidae > Agrypnia > Agrypnia vestita. The sequence goes on along the minus strand of JADDOH010002474.1, from coordinate 16,557 downwards.
AACAAATTATCGATTTGATATCAAACACAAATATAGTACAGAGTAATAAATAAGTAAATAAATATTCACACTGAAAAATACACAAAACCGTTATCTTCACACCCAACCAAAAATAAACACTAGAGACAAAAACAAGTCGAAGCACGGCCAAAAAGTATCCAAATTATCCGTAATCGCTTACGGTACACATGCACGTGCAGCGCAACAAATGTTATTACGATTGTTTTGCAATGTGAACAGTGAACAACTTTTGAAATGTGTTTCAACCGTCTAAATTTAAACTAAATAAACAACTAAATTCAAACTAAAAATCACTACCGGGAAGGTACACTCACTTAAAAAATATCAACATCCATACCAGGTTAAAACCAAAACACCAATGTTATATTTCGCTTGGACTGCAGTTGTCCACAAAAGGTTGATTACTACCAACGGCGGACTGATGACGTCACGGAATATTAAAAATTTTAATTACTCCGTCGGTATTATAGGTACTTCACTACGAACTTTGAAAAGTTATGACAATTGGTTCACAGATGACAGCACCTTTCGGTTTTTGGAAAGAAATCGAATAATAATTTATTTTTTAAGCGCAACCGTACCTGTACGCCCTTCTGGACTAGTTTCGTCCGACCGTACATGTACGGTCATACTACCGGACAGGTTAATAACTTATCCAATATGGTTGCTTTGCGAGTACACATGTAATTACCAGATGCCTGCATCAGAAATTCTATTTAAGTACAGCTTATTTAATGTATGGATTGCACGCTTAAATATGTATTTTTTTTTTATAAATTTACACTACCTTTAGTGTTTATCATTATTAGAATTTTGTATTTGTTGTATTGCTGAAGAGACATACCTGGTAATTGGATGTCTGTCGAAGTTGTTCAACACCAGTTTCCACATGACCAGAGGCATTCTCAATATTGGCTTCAATAGAATCAATTGTTGAAGATTGATCATGAATTATGGAACCAAGCTCCTTGAAGATATCATTTACACTAGTGATGTTTCTCTAAAAATTTGAAAACATATGAAGCTTGAGCGTTCACCCAATTTTTATAAAGGCAGAGTATGTATATTAAATATTCTAAAATGTTCAAGAAACATTTTAAACAAAAATTTAATTTATTTTTTACAAATTTTACAAAATTTAAATGGCATAAAATAAGAACACCTAAATTTATTGATTGTATTTTGACTAGAGTAAGCCGGGCCCACTAAAGCTATAATATTTCTGTAAATATGTGTAATTTAAAATTTATGTTTTATTGCTAGCTGTATAACCATAATTATCAATGTTTCACATTAAACACCAATATTTAGGTGAAATATACGATAACATCTATTTTAAAGCCATTAAAACTAGTAAAAGCACTTTTTTCTCATTTAAAATAGTTTAGTCACAAATTCTTTTGGATTTTATTATTATATTGTAAAAAAGGTAACATGCTTATCACAGCTTCGTATAAATATTTTCTATCAAGGTATGCCGAGGGTTAAAACATAAAATACATGTATATTTAAACACTGGAGCCCATTTTGGCTGTGAGTTAGACTGATGATGTAGGTTTATTTTAAATATTTTTAAATATTAATTTGACATATATTTTCGGGGCTTTTTATTCAGGTTTTATAAGTTACACACAATAAAACAAGTGTACCTCAAGTTCCATCACACGCTGCTCTTGTTCTTCATAATTCCTCAACTCTTGCTCAGTAGGCATTTGTAACTGCTCTCTTCGTTTTCCCGAAGATGTTTCCAACTCAATAAGCTCGTTAGTGGCATGACCTGAAAAAGTTAATGGAAATAAAATGTATTTTTGAGAAACCGAAACACACATAAATTAACGACTTAATAGTAGATTTTGTTGATTTTCTGATCATATTACACACACTCTTGCACACTGCAGCATTCAGTACTCTCCGGCTGTCCCTGGTAGATAGGTAATAAACATACCTAAGTTGAAGGGATCTGCTATTCTACTTTTCTGGGGCTTGTTTCGTCGTACTTCTTCATTTGTTTTTTGAGCGGCAGTCCTTTGTGTTGCCTAAAAAAAATTTGATGAGAACTATTATAAGAAGTGTGTATTAAAACTGATTTCATTTTTATCTACTTTTGAAGGGCTTTTCCACCTTTTTCAGTAAGAAATTCCAGGCACTTTTTTCACATTTTACATACCATAAAATCAGACAAGTTCTTTCCAAATTCTCAAAATTTTTATTAAAAGTGCATTAATCAATTTTCAAATTAACAAATAACACCAGTATGCCCTCCCAATAAAACAGGCACGGTTATTTATTTATTTATCAACGTACAGCATTTTACAATAATATGAACAGTTTACACTTTATCTTATATTTTAGTGGCAAAACACTCATTTAATTTACATTTAACTCAGCATGACCTTGACATTACTGCAGACCTGACTTGAGGTGATGGATGTTTTCATTTTGAGGACTGCATCTTTGTTTCTGGGTCGTAACCACAAACCCACGACTCATCACCAGTGATCTTGGTGTTTAAGAATTGTTAAGGTAACCGTTTGCATTGTCCAGGATGTCCTATGCGATTCCAAACAAATTCCATCATTAGCAGCTTGAGCATGAATTTTGTGAACACTATCTTCGAGCCTAAATCCTCGGTCAAAATTAAAAGTGCCTATCCAATGCTTACCCCCACATTGTTTGCAAGTCCTCAGACTGTGATATGACGATCGTGCATGACCAATTGATGAAGCTCATTGTTTTTTCGGCTTGTTAAAGGCCTACCGGGACGCGGTTTTGCTATATGGTTTGCTGGACGCGGTCCATTGATATGAAGCCTCCTGTGAAGCGGTTTTATCTGTGAGATTCTCACACAACGTCCCCAAAAGTCTGTTGAACCTTGTGAATGGTTTCCACTTGAGTATCAAAGAGCTTTTGGCCAAATTTAATGCAATATTGTTGCTCAAGTCGTTCCATCATTTCATAACAATCGACAATCCAACGGACCCTAATTTTTTTTGGCCAATTTTTTGTAAAACGTTAGACTATCATGTAAGTAATTTATAATGAATATTTCAAAAATTTATTCGCTTTGATACAAGTCAAATGAAATAATTAAAACCTTAAAAAATTTGAAAAAAATAATTTTGTAACATTTGTTTCATTTTATTTGACGTGTATTTTTATACTTCTTTTAGGTTACTGTAGTGATAGCTCAATGTTTAAGTCAGAAAATAAATATTGAAAAAAATGCAAACTTTAATATTGCTTATCTCCATAACTGTCGACATCTCACCCAAAGTGCAAAGAATATTTTCTATCCAAAATTGAATGAAGACTCCCCTGAAGTTTTTGCTACGAGATAACCCTGTATAACCTGAGCAATTTATGATAATCACAATCATTGATTAAAACATATCATGTTACCATTGTTCTAAAGAAACAAAATATTTAAATATCAACTTACTTGAAACACATGTAGGGCACTTAAGAATTCTTCGCCAAGTCGCTCTCTTGTCAGCTTTTGTTGGCGTTGGTCAATGGACTGCAGGGGCATAGTCATAATTACTTTCAATAAGGATGAAGTGTCCCTCGCAAGTTGTTGGGTATAATTTTGTATCTGTTGGCTAATAATAAAAAATACACAAAATTTCATTACAAATACAGTAGATTAAATAAATTAAATACGCGTCAAATAACTGATATAATAAACAGATCAATTTGAACCGGCGATGAGTGACAAATCGCCTTTTACTGAATCTAGAAATGACTCAAAAATACAATTCTCCACGCGTTTCAGTTAGATATTACAGTCAATGCGCATCGTCAACGAACGCATTGTAAACTGAAAAAAAAACTTTAAAATAGGGTGTTTGATATTTGTTGTGCGATAACACTGATGCAAAATTTGAACACAACTCCAAATTATTAAAATGGTTGAAAAAAATACATTCTATTGATATTGGACAAATTGACAAAATATTGATCAAATAGATTAAGATAATCAAAAATCTACTGTCAAAGGTAAACAATAAAGCATACGTTTCAACATGTACCTAGACAAAAATTTGTATGGCTCGCTTTGATAAAGGGAAATAATGTTATCTTTCGGCACCTAGAGAAATTGCTGCAAAATATTCCCAAAAAATAACTCCAAATAAATAGCTGCTATAAAGTGGCTTAAAAAGTTGAGAAAATTAAAATCTTCTGAATTTTTCTATAGTTGGGTTTTTACAAAAATTAGTATGTAGTTTTTACAAAAATTATTATTTATCTACAATAAATTATTGTTTAATGAATGTATTATGTTTTAAAAATTCAGGGGAAAAAACTGTCAATAAACAAGAGGCATTAATTATGATTGCAGAAAATTGGATTGAGTTAGCGTTGGAAAACTCAAAAAGATACCATAGCACGTTAAAACCCGTATTTATTTGCACGAGTGTTTTCTGCTTGTACTGACATGTGGAGCACAAACATAGACTATTACACAACAAATTAAGTGAAAACTGGCATCTTCGTAAAATGCCTTGGAAAGAATAATGCTGAGCATCCCCTTGAGAGATATAAAAACCAACGAGTGGGCGAGAAGAAAAACTAAGCTCGACGATATTGTGCAAACTGCCCTGAAACTGTGTCTACGTGGCGCGACCAACAGATGAATTACACAATACATAATATACAGAGTGTCCGGTGACCGGTGTCAGAGCCTTTAATAGAAATTTGGTCAGGCAACACTAAAGAAACAAACCAGTAATGGCGGCCGCTCTATCTAGAGTCCTGTCAAACGGTAATATTGGTCCATTATTTGCTTTTTCAGCTTTGCAAAACTTTAATACTTCATTAGCAATTGTTCTTGAACCATCCCGGACTGTTTTGGATATTTTGGACATAATAATTCAGTGTATATTGGAAATCAAGATGTCACAGCTCACGCACAAATACGAGATTGAACTGAATGACAGGACTAGGGGTTACCGCCGGGTGCGGGCGGGGCGGGTTTTAGTTCCAAAGTCGCCGCATGCCAATTTATGTTGGTCAAGCGCTAACATAAATTTCTTGCTACACAGAACTTCCACAGCTGGTTCCGATACGATTTAACTTGTTACTTAAAGAAACTAAATTTGGAACAAAATTTTTAAAAAGACAATGTCTATTGTAAAAATATGTTTTGTTTACTAGGGGATTTAATTATGCAAGAATAAATACTTTAACTGCAGTGTAAATGTGTCTTAAATATATGCAAGAGGGGATATTATTCTGCTGCGACCCAATCCTCTTGCCTAAAGAAGGGTTTGTATTGTCTCTGTAAAATTTTATACTCTGTGGTTATAACGTTAGCTGAGGCATTTAATTTAATTTTGTGTATTTTTAAAACATTAAGTAACGATGAATAATATTATAAATATGTACTTACAACTGATTACGGATATCATTTGAATCTTGAGACGAATTGAGTTGGTTGACCATCTTTTGCATTGAAGAAACTAGAAATAATAGGTTTCTAAGTAATACAATTATTCAAAAAATATCAAAATGCCACAATTTACATTATGTAAAAATACAGAAAATATTACGACTATCTACATCAAAATCACACTTAAATAATATATTTATTTATTTCAGGAGGATCATTCCCACACTCTTTCTCAGGTTTCAGGCATCAAATATTTACATTAACTCCTTTTTTTTAATATTTCATTATAAAAGTTAAATACATACCTACGAAACAATTACAAGTTAAATGTTATGGATAGACTTTTTAAAAATGGTGCAGGTCAAAATAGAAATTAATACAATGGTAAAATTATCTCTATCAACTTTTTTTAAATAAGTGTGAAAATAATTATCAGTAGAATACTCTATCAAAAAACTAATAATTTCAGAATGTGGACAGTATTATTGTATTAGAATGTTTTAGATAAGAGTTTCAGAGTTTGTCTCGAAACTGATTTCATTTTACCCCAAGAGATAAGAGTTAATCTTAAACAATGAACTGTCAACGGTGTCAATATGTCACATTGATTTTTGCATATAAATAGTATCGGACATTAATTCAATTATAGTACTTACCATTTTGAGAAATCTTTTGTATATTACTCTCGATTGTCTGGGATAATTTCTGGAAATCTGGCTGTGGTCCAGAGCCACTTAGAGATCTGTCGGAATGCAAACCCTCCATGGTTCAAAAAATACAGGTAGTGAGTACAAAAAATTTAATACTTCAAGACTTCAGAAGACGTTCACTGTCTCTTGAATTCCACCGTTAGAGGGCGTAGCTTAAATACAATAACAGGTTAATTGAAATCACAAATAATTAGTCACTAATTCCGGGCCCAAGCAATTATCAATTACACTGAATTACACCCAATTACACATTACACCCAATCTCGCATTTTGGATTTTGCATGACACTCACAGAATATATGACACTTATCAATAAAACCACAGATACCTGAAAACTTTCATGGACAAATAAGAAAGAATATCGGGGAGTGTAGTGCTATTTCTAATAAATATTTTGAGGAATTAAGGAGTTATATACAGTCAGGAGGCCCAAAAAAAACGATTTTTCAAGATTTTTTTCTGAGAAGACTTTTAAATTTATTAATGTGAAAATTTGTACACATATTATGGTTACTTTTAACTGAATTTTAACATTTTTGTATTTGTAAAAAAATTAATTCTCCAGGAGCTCCTCTCAAAAAAGACAACGATATCTCTGGACTGGATCATCGAAAATGAAAAAACCAAACGGATTTCGTCAAAGTAATGTAGTATCTTGTAATTAGTCGAAGGAATAAGCAAAATATTTTTTTTTGACAAAATGGCTACTTCTCAAAAAAAAAATCGATTTTTGACCAAAATTTTGGCCTTAAATTGTTTATAAAAAAAAAGTATTTATCGGCGAGAAAAAACCTTCGATTAATTACTAAAATATATAGTTTAGAAGCTTGTGTTAAAATTTGAGACTGATCGGTTGAGCCATTTCCGAGAAATTTTTGTCACCGATCTTAAAGAGACAGTTTTGAGAAAAACGGCTTTAAAATTTCAAAAGCGCTTTACATATAGTAAAAAACTTTTTTTTTTCAACTTACATCGAATCGTCTATTCCAGAGCCATACTTTCACTGTGGTCATCTAAATACATTAGAAGGGAACATTTACAATGTGCAGGTAAATAAAAGGTACATCGTTTACAATAGGTAGGTAAAAATAAAAGGGACTATTCTCTAGGTGAGCGCTGGCGCTCCGGCTTCGCGAACGCTTACACATGTGCGCGTAACTTTGAAAATAATCGCCGGATTGACTTGAAATTTTCTGTGTGTTTACTCAAATATGTGCACATTTCGAAATTTAAATTTTTAAAAAAACATTTTTTTGAAAATCCCAACTGTATATAACCCCTTAAGTCTTTATAAACAGAAAAGAGAAGACGTGATTGATATATATTTTTATAAATAATTGTAATAAGTTATAAATATATACATATTAATAATATCAATACACTTAAACTCAAAAAATTGATTTAATGTTAACTAGAACGATTGAACTTCAAATAAACTAAAATCCATTATGCCGAAACCAGAAAAATATTGTTTTTGCTTGATTACGAAATAAGCTGAATAAACTCGAAAATATTTATAAATCTAAATACTATTTAGGAGATATTATGATATTTATGTCTAGGACCCAGTGGCGGCCTTGATTTACTTGAATTGCTATGATAGTTGGATACACTTCAGTAAAAAAATTATATTATACATTTCAGGACCGAGATGACGTCTTCGTTTCCTTCTTATACACGGATAAACATATTTAATTCTTTAAAAAAGTCATGTCTATTGATATCTGATGTTTTTCCTATAGTTAATGGTATTTGCAAGTCGCTGCATTGCTTGTAGAGTTCAGAATCACTCATTTCCTTTATTTTGTTATGTTATACATGAAACCAAATATGTTTTCAATGCATTAATGAGCGAGGCGCGAGATTCAAATTGTACTAAATTTTAAAATGATGTTTTATTATTTCTAAACGGTTTTAATTCACTGATACTTATTCATGACCTTTTAGTACGAATATGACATTGAATAAACCTTATTTAAAAGTGGTTATATTATAAACTAATAACTTTAGCCATAAAATAAAAAGTTTTAGCATTTTTTCCACTCGGGTTGTTGCGCGAGATCCACGCAAGAGCGAGGCCCGGGCGATTTCCCTGCTCACCACCCCTTAAGGCCACCACTGCTAGGACCCCTTTGTTTGCGAATGACTTCTAGTCTAGGTGGTGTTGGTTTTACTCAACATCGTATAATATCAACATATATATCTTGTAAAATAAGCACCGTAATAATAAAATATTCAAAGGGTTCAACGTAATTTGTGTAGTAGAGTTGTAGTTTTCTGAAAAACTTTTTACTCCGTATTTTATATGAAATTTACTGCTGCATTCTGATTGTTGTCATTGCTGAAGTTATGAAACGTTTACTCTACGGTACGTGATACATGTAACGCGTCTTTCTTTTCTTAATTATTTCGTACAAAAAAATATAAAACAAGATATTCTAGTGATAATGAATTTTCTATTTTGACAATTTACAAAATAGCTATTTTGAGACTAGCGGATTTGTCTTTGAAAGCACGTAGAGTAGAATGTGTTTTTTTCTATGTTTTTTTTATGTTTGAAGTAGGGATGGGTCGTCGACGTATTTACCGTCGACGAAACGAGACCGTCCACGTCCATCCATCGACGAGACGATCAACTAGTTGAATTCGTCAACTAGTTGACGCGTCAACTTCGTTATGCGGACGTCGCGGACGTTCTATCTAAACATCGGGACGATGGTCAACTGTCTACGGTTCAACGCGACGCTTCTCGACGGCTCAACCGCTATTTTTATGACGTTAATTTTTAAAATTTAAAGAAGTTCGAAGGAATATAGTTTCGGGGAAAGTAAAACCGCTACTTATGCTTATTTATAAAAAGAAATATTTTATTATTTATTTGTTTACGCACATTATAGGCTTTTACATATTGTTTTATATACTTCTTTCTATATATAACAAAGAAAGAAGTAGGTATACACAGCAATATCAGGTGTTATCAGTAAAATATAAATATAAACTACATATATAAGCAGTGAAAGTATTGGGTATAAGCATTAAAATGTGAGTAAATAAAATGGAAGGAAACAATGATTTTGCGTAATAAAGGCACCAGTCATGAGGTGCGGTAAAAAATACTTTACATTTATTTATTATCTATAAATTTATAAATAATTACATAATTTAAAAATACTTTACATTTGAGATGTTATACAGAAATTTATTGAAGAATACATCTTTCAAAGTCAGGCTTTCACTTTGTGGTGACATTATTAATAAATAAATATATCTGTATTATTTGTCAACTTTAGTTTAAGGCTCAATCTGAGAAAAGGAACATTGTTCCCGAAACATGTAAAAAACTAATAAAAAGTGGTGTAAACAAAATTGTAATACATTTATTTTTTTATCTATAAAGTTGAAAATAGGGAATTTATAATAAAAATTAATTAAACCTAAATTCAAGATTATATTACATATATAATAATTAATGTTGGACTCCTGAATAAGGACCATAGTTAGGTATAGAAAATTTTATTCCCTACAAGTTTGTTTATCATTTATATGCTCAAGTTGAAAAGTAAGGAAATAACACAATAATAAAATTTTAGCATCCCTTTTCAGGTAAATATAAGAAGTCGAGATCGATCGAATAAAATATTGATTTTAGAAAAATATCTAGCCGGCCTGTTAATTAATAATAGTTCAATAAAAAATAAAATAATTAAACAGAATTGTTTTATTTTATACGGCGTAAAATTGGGAATTCACCGAATCGTCGCACGTGACATCACAAAAAATCAAGTAAAAAATAATAGATAATAGCTTATTAAGCCTATCTCGCGCTACGCATGTATTCAAATTTCAAATCTCTAGTCATAGTTTGTGTACACAGATCTGCACTCTATGGTGGTGTACTTTAGAGTTGAAATGAAATTACCCGTCCAGCCGTCTATGACGTCTATGGCATCTACAAGTCGACAGCGAGAGATGAGAGAAAAATAAACGGAGACATTTTGTCTTGCTCTCGCTCGTTGCTTTGCATTGCGTTAATCTCGAATCGTCCACCGACCACGGCGTCCGCTGTCCACCGTCTACGAATTCAACTAGTCCATGCGATAAACGTAAACGGTCGACGCGTCGATGCAACGTCAACGGTTGATTTCAACTAGTCCGTCCATTCAACGCCCATCCCTATTATTAACAGGTTTGTATATTTTTCAACTTTTACCTATGTTCTGTGACTTTTACAAATTTTTACCAGCGTAATTTCTAGAAATTTCTGATATGTATTAATTAATAGCTATTTGTCCTACAGTAATCACAAAGTTGTATTTACCTATTTGTATTAAATCATTACATTTTCATTGAAGTCATTGAAACCGCAGGCTGAAGACAATATTGTATTTTTAGTATTATTTGTGTATAGAAGTATTTCTTGTGTGATGCTGTATCCCTTTTCTGTTTTGGTTTTTATTTTACCTATAGGTATATTAAATTAAATAACTAATCTTAATTTCCAGAAAATGTTGATTATACGCAGATGTAATCTGGAAAAATCCATGATTATACACAGATGAAGGAAACTATAGGTAGAAAATGTGGTTACAGTGCTATAAAAGGTTAGTACAATATTTGTACCTATATTTTTCATCACATTCTATAACAAATAAATGTATAGTTATTTATATCATCTGTATTTTTTCTAACGATAAAGTTTCAGAATTTATAGTGCCTACATTTTCCTTTTTAAAACACATTTTCAAAATTTTAAAATCAGTAACATAAAAGGTTAGTAAATTTTTTAACACACACTAGCAAAGCAATTAATAGTTTTCTAAATTATTACTGTATTTATAGCTTCAGGTACTGTTTCAGATTTTTTAACACATTAGTGATAGTATTTCAACCAGTTACACAATGACCATAATTTGAGATTTGTATCTGATTGTATCGATTGGTATTTGATTTTTCGCAATTCGAAAGGCCACCATCGGTATTAGACAATAGTTACATTTCAGTTAGCAATCATCAATACAATCGGATACAGATCTTAAATAACTGAATCACGAATAACCGATTATCACTAGTACATACATAAAATCTAGAAAAAAGATCTAGGAAACCTAGACCTCGCATATAAAGAACTTATAATGAAAATGCTTTCATGGGTTAATGTTTTAGCAATATTTTTATATTGTGATACTGGAGATTTCCATTTTGTTCTTCTCCTTCTTTTTCTTTTATTAGATCTGTTGATCTGTACTACAGAAATCTACGCCACCTAGGATAACGAGGTCCAGCTATCTGTCCATCTTTTCGGTGGTCTTCCCGGTAGGCGTTATCCAGAGGGTATTTTATTCGCTGCTGTATGCACGAGTCTGTCACTGTCCATTCTGGCTACGTGATCCCGCCAGAATCTCCATTTTGTTCCTTTTCAGAATCTTCCATTTTGTTGTTTACCTTAATATTAAAATAATAACAGCCGATTCTCAATTTCCAGAAACTGCAGAAATAATTCAGCCTTCTCCGGTTGAAAGTGTGGATGTCAAGTTGTAATTACAGTGCGAAAAAAGGTTGGTTTATTTTTTTTAAGAAATTATCCAGCAAAATTATTTTTATTAATTAATATGAATTTTTTTAACTATAAAATTTCAGAATTGTTAGTACATTTTGCTTTTTAAAACACATTCTCCTAATTTTAGAAACTGTAACATAAATGGTTAGTACATATACTATACTAAAGGACACTAGAGAAGAAAGCTAGCACTTATCTTATTTACTACACTTATTTGCTTTTATTGATAGGTTATGTGTCCCCAGACAGAATGCCTACATTGTCCTTAGCCGATGGTTATAATACGAAACTTAATTCTGTAACAACATAATTCTATTGAAAGTATTGGAGTTCCTAAGGTTTTCATCCCGTCGAATGCTATAATAAAAATGTCAGAAATAGGACTCTAAACAATTCTATCTGGACCGACATGATAAATATTTCTTCCATCCTCATCCTGAAAAAAGCACTTATTAATAAATTATAATAATATATGTGATACATACATAAATGCAAATAATTATAGATTATATATAATTATATATATTGTGTAGTAATTTTTAAATTGTTCTTGTGTGAATAGATTCGTTGCATTACTTCACGTAAAAGTGAATACATATTCTTTGTAATAATATCATTACTATATATATTTCAGAGAGAACATGTTACACAACGACAATGGACATACATAAAGTGCATCAAGTATGGAAGATACAGCGACAGGACTTTGGAGAACTTCAGTAGCAAATGAAAGCACCTTAGATTACACAAATTCGCTTTCACACATTGTCAAATTAGGGAATAAAAAATTAAATGTGTGCTCTCGATTTGCATCAAGGTAGTTAAAGTCAATCGAATCAAAATTTTGTATCAAGTCGTTGTTTGTAAGTATGCATGTCAAATCTTTTGATGCAACACAAATAAAAATAACATATCGAGTTGATGTAATCGGTATATGCTGCAGATGATGCCATTTTTTCTTTTTCCTTAAAAATTTGAAATTGGTTAAGTTTTAAAAAAGGTAGTATAATTTTTTATGGAAATCATTTTTGAAGCCACGTTATCAAACCTTCAAAAGGTTGCTAAAATGATATTTTCGGTCTGCATATTATAAAGAAACCTTTTTAAAATGGGTTTGAATATGCACATTTTTAAAAACAAGAAATATAACAAAATAATGGAAATGCAAGATAATCTTTGTATTTTTCTACTTAATAAAATATCATCTAGTCTTCCGTACAAAAAGAGAGCTTAAAATTTAGTTAATGTAATCTATTTAATTTTTATTTAAGTAAAATTGTGTTATCCAATTGTCATTTTAAGAATGTATAAATATTGATTCAATAACTAAAAAATGTCATTCTCAAACTCTGTGTGTAATTGGATTAGTATACGAGGGAGTGAATTATTTGACAAAAAACTTCATTTTAGATATTTTGTTATGCGAAATGTAAAGGTGCTTGAAAATTTATTTTCTACGAGTAGTACGTATGTAAGCAATGTGAACCTTACAAAGTTTCTTTTATACATTCTTAATTAAACATTTCCTCATTTAATAAGTATGAATTTCGGGAATTCTTAAAGTTTAAAACTGCTTGATATTTTTTTTACCTTTATACCCGGACATAAAATATACATTTTAATTTATATTAAATAAATCAATAATATTAAAATACATATTTGTAAATAAGAATATAAATAAAATGTAAAAATCATAAAAAGTTATATCGGATCATGAATTTGATACTGTTTCAGTAGCATGTAGTTCTAATCTTAAACATTTCCTGCTTTTGGCGCTTCTAGTTATCTTGCTAGAATTTATCTTATCAGAATGTCAATGCCCAGTATGTATGCCTTAAAACTTTAGTATTTCTGTGTATTTCAAATCTCTTCACTTTAACTTCAGTTTGATCTTTCATATTATCCCCACAAAAACCCATTACGGTGGATGTGGTACTATCGAATATAAAATGATAGTAGGTAATTGGAATTATAATTGTATTTACATATATGTGTATTGATATTGGCCAAAATTGATTCCTCATTTCTTAAATGTAATGAACACAGAAATATAATAAATAATTTAATGTTAGATTTCACATTATAAATCGACGGTCCCTATACATACTGTCGAATCTGCAAAAATTTGATTTTCTGTTTACTAACTTAAACTATTCGATTTGCCTTATATTTTCGGATAATGTTAAAAATATGTTTGATTTTCCTTTAAAATACGCTTTTTTAAAACTAAAACTCAAATTTTATTTAACACCAAAAATATAGAGTAAATTGGATATTTTAAGATAGTAAAGCGAAAAAAGAAATTTTGCAGATTCGACAGTATACGTTGGGACCGTTGAAATGTTTGTCTTTATATGGTTTGAAGGAATTAAATCAAATTGATATAATTTTTTACAGAGACTGCGTGTGGGTTTTTGTTTTGTATTAATTTGCTAGTTTTATAATATGTGAAGGGTCATTTATTTCAAGAAACATGTTTTATAATGGATTAATTATTTTAATGAAAGGAGATTCTGCTTTGTAAAGCGTACAACATACCGGTTTGTTGCATTTTGTGTCTACATATGTACTTGTTTTCTCTGCTGGTCTTGAAATTATCATTTGAAACTTCAATTTTTGTAATTTAAGATAATAAAAAAAAAATATTTATACAACTTTTTCAATTGATGTGTGCACCATCCAATGAATACATATTTTACATTTAGTATGATATAAATCTTTCATTTAATAAAAAAGATTCTGTAGGTATAGGTTCATTATAACTAGTATTGTACATATTATATTTAAACATATCATGTCTAAATGTTTTCTTTCCCATATAAGTAATATTTTCTAACTGCATAAAGGTAAAACGCAATAATGTAATATAAATATCATAATAATTGAGTTGTTGTTAATCATATTATAATTATGGTATGTTTATGCATTACAAAGTATCTTTTATGTGTAATTTTAGAATAATTCCCTTTTGAATTTTTAATCTGCAGACTAATTAGGTATAACAATTTACTACTCTATTAATAAATGCATGTTTTAGTCATATGCGCCTGAGCAATAAGATGATGGACAATATTATTATTATTACAATATTATTATTATCCTCTTTTAAATAAGTAAAGCTTTTATTATTAAATTAAAAGAATTTCAGGTTTTTTCCTTATTATTTTTCATGATTAAAAATGATGATAGCGACATCTATCTTTTTGTCATATAAGCTATAATTTTGAAACTTTTCATTGTACCACAATGCTTAAATAATATTCTTTATTTGTAAAATAAATAATCTCAAGTCAAGACCACAAGACTTATATAAAAAAATACATATAAATACGTATTTACTAACTTTGTAATAATTTTTTTCATTAAAATGTAATTTTTGTGTATATTTGACTTTTCCAACTGTTAGCCAATTATCTTGATGTATTTTTGTAATAATTCGTAATTTTTTATATATTCAGTTTTCTTAACATGTATTGTATAATTGTTAATTTTTTTGAAATAAATATTTTTTTAATGAGCTAACCATCTTTTAATTAAAGCCTAATAATAAATATAAATTTAAAATTGGCGCCAATACCTACCGCCTAACCCCACACCATTTTGCAGGGGGCGTGGCCTGGTTTAGTTCCAGAGAATTCCGCCGCTGCGCGGTTTTCAATTGCTGGAAAGCCATAGATGATTTTACTACTTTAAGTGTCTTATCTATATTATTATGTTATCTATGGTCTATATTCTGTGATCAAAGCAGATGTTTCGAAACATGTCATCAACAATGCTGTTTTACTGAAGATTTCCACAAGAAGATGAAAGGAGACTAGTGGGCCGCATTACGCAACTAATTTAATGTTTTGTTACTTTGTTCCCGCCTAAATGCGTACTGTCCAACAGATTTTCGAAGTAGATTCGAGAATACGATGAAAAGCGCCAGGAAGGTTAGTTATTGACGAAGTTAAATGTTATCTTACCTATTTAGTGTTAGCAAGAACAATATGTTTTTATTTGATCTGTATTGTATTTCTTTAGTTTTTCTGTTTATAACCTTTTCTTTGTTTGCAGGTAATAAGAAAAGTGAATCCAAAGCCTACGACTGATATGCAGAATAAATTATATGTCGTTCAGATAGATATTGTCAAAACCCAACTATCTAAAGAATGTGCAGAAAATTCGCGGAGTTGTTTTGGAAAGGCATAATGCCAAAAGAGATCTGGCTTAATTTAATTATAAGTGGTATTTTTTATTAAAATATTCATTTTCCTGTTTATAGGTAGGTATATAAAATACAATTAAATAAAAGAGTTTCATACACCGAATATATTGTTTTATTACTATTATTCCGCGGACGTCCTCTGCTTCTGCTGCTTTCGACAAACAATTTTCCTTGCCATCCTTTCTTTGCTCATCTGTTCCACATGACCAAACCAGTGGCCATGTTACTGGCTCTGCATACTGAGAATTCCGGGTTCGATTCCCGGTGAGGTCGCAATACATCTTTCTGATTTCTTTAAAATCTAGGTGTTCTTGTCGGACCGCAATTAAAATTGGGCCTTCAGGCCCATTGTAGCATTAAAAATTGCTGTACATATGATTTGAGGGCATAGTCCCGGTCTCCTACAATATAGAAATTACCAAATCTGGTACCTAGTACCGTTTGTCGTAACTTGATATTTTGTTTGGACATAACGACAAATATATTTCTGATTTTTATAGTGCTCTTCGGCTGACTAAAATGTGGTCTGTGGTCAGCCATTGCTCTGGTAATGGCTGAACCTATCCTCAGTCTAAGAAACAGTATTCCAGATGCATCACCTACGCACCTTTCATCGATATAAATGTAAAATTATCAAAACCCGAGTGAAATAGAAACCTTGAAAAAAAATACT
>JADDOH010002473.1:0-93233 GCA_016648135.1 Agrypnia vestita | reverse complement strand
ATCATTATTGTCTCCATCTTTGAAGATCGGTGATAAGAAACTTTCCTTCCATATATGTGGGAATATACCCGCTGATATGGATTTATTAAATATGATTGACAGGGGGAGAGATAGTACATCAACACAATTTTTTATAAATAGTGGAGGAATGCCGTCAGGTCCATGCCCTTTATTTACATCAAGTTTTTTAATCCCACTTATAATACTGGAAGTACTTATTGTGCAAATATTTATATTTAATGTGGTTTCAATGTTAATATATATAATATATATAGATATATATATATATATATCTATATATATATGATATATATCGTATATATATAATAAACCCTGAAAAAATTCCAATTGGAATGTTTTCCAATTGGAATTCGAAGGTTTTTATTAGGTTTTTATCATTTTATTTGACTTGTATTAAAAGGAATGAATTTTTCGTATTCGATAGTAGTTACTGTAATGATAGTCCAACGTTTTACAAAAAATAAGTCAGAAATATTTTGAAAAAAAAATGCAAACTTTGATATAGCATATCTCCTGAACTATTGATATTAGGTCATAATAGCTTGAACATTTTCGATTCATAATCAAGGCAGGAATATAGTCCTGCGAGGTTATTAATGTTGTACAAAGAAAACTTGCTCCTGTAGAAATTAATATATAATGATATAAATATATATATATATAGATCTTATATATATATATATATAGATAGCTAAACTATCCAAATTTGATAATGCGTGGATGTTCTTACGATAGAATTGGTGAACGTTGCATTGTGTAGAGTGATCACTTAAGCCAGCTCATACAGGTTGTAAGCCCTGAGCTATCGTATAAGAGACTCCCTCTTTTCTCGTGTATAAATTAGCTTAGTCTCTGTGATACTTCTATAATTTATCCTTGATTAAACAATCATCCCTTTGGGAACATAACACTTTAACGAATAATCAAAGATGCACCAAAGTTCACTTTAACAGAACAAAATTAAAAATATTTTTCATCGAGCGACGTAGTGACATGTGATCAATACAATACCGACTGTCACTGGCGTAAGAAGTTCCGTGTTGCCGGGTACCTATAATATTTCTAATACATTGATACTGGGCCGGCGCGGCACGTCGGCTAGCTCTGCGAGTTACATGTACGCACGGTAGCGTACCTAAAATACGAAAGTATTCATCAAGCTATGGAAATAAATATTCATATACGGTCGTGTATTCTGTACATTTTTGATTTTGCAAAATTATATAAATGAAGAATTACTTAGCTCGGCTCTGACCCCCCCCCCCCTGCTTTCACGCAGCCCTGCGTAGCATTCTGCCTTATGCCTCTCCCCTTGATCAAGCCACGACTAAGATTTTGATTTTTTTTAGTTTTCAGTTCAAAATAATAATATCCATTATTTTAATTTATTGAAGGTAAAAAGTTGTCTGTGTAAAAAGGGTTTTTAAATCATAAATTTAACTGAATGTTTTGAAAATATTTTTATTAATTTAAGATAATCGTTTACTTTGTAATATTATTGAAAAAAAATTGTCACAAGTCTATACGGATACATATCACTACGGTAACTTACAAGGACCATTTGAAATTTATTCGCCTTAATACAAGTCAAATAAAAGAAAAATTCTCAATAAATTTCGGTTCTAATTTCTGCAAGGTTTTACTTTACTTGTATAAATTTTAAATATTTAATATAAGTCACTTTAACGATAATCTAACGTTTTACATAACGTTACGTTACGTTTTAAGTCAGAAATATTTTTAAAAAGTTCTTCTCCGCAACAATATCCCAATTATAATAAATTCGTTGTCCGTCCGTCCGAACTTCTTTATAGTATAAGTACTTTATTTTAATTCTTTTTTTTCTTCTTTTTTATAATTAAATAAATACACATTCTTCAGGAACCGACATGTAAAAGTCGTAAATGTTTTAACAACAATAACCCGTAAAAAAAGACGGGTTTCAGCTAGTTAGGGTATTGTTGCCAGAACAATTTTGGCTCGGACGGGAATCTACCTGTAAAGTATTGTGGACTGACTCTGTTATGCCTGTGACATGATTCACATTTTCGCTTTAATTCTTACACTGTGAAATAATCTCCTCCCTTTTGCTTTACAAACAAATTTTTCTTGCACACTTCGCACACGTGAGTGCTCCTGATGTACTTCAGAACGTCACAGTTGCCCGCTCTGAGGCAGACGGATTTCGCCACGCTGGACCACTCCCCGTTGTCCCCTTGCGTCGGCATATGGAATTGATCTCTTTCTGAACAGCTCTTCAGCACGATGACTCCATCTTCCGTGACGATAGTCCACTCGATGTATCGCGCTTCGCCGCACGCCCACCCGTCCGAGTTGTGTTTGTGAGGGAAGTCAGTAGCAGTCTGTGAAATAGTAGGTTTATGCGAATTATTTATTGAAAATTTTAAAAATGTTTTTTCAATAAATGTAACATATCGTGAGGTTATTGCCAAAAAGTCCCTAGAACATAAAATGAACCAATCGCAATTGACATTTTTTTTTAAATCAGACTTAATGTTTGCGTATTTACTTCCCATATTTTGACTGCAATGATACACCCCGAGTTAGAATATTTTTCATATTTTTTGGAACCGTCGGGTCCAAATAACTATAAAACTATAGATTTGAAAATTTTGAGTTAAAACATATCTGTATCCAAATAGAAAACACTTTATATTATGTAAAGCGTTATATTATACTAGCTGTAATCCTTCATTGGTTCGCGTCTTTGCTAAGCCTTAGTATATATTTATATCTTTTTGGCGGTTCACGGAGAGGCGGCGGTAGCAACAAATATTAGGCGACCGGTTCAGGATTGCTGGCCCGGGGTTCAAGTCCCACCTCCGGCCGTTTAATTTGTTTTTTAGCCGTGAATTCGAGCGAAATTACAGACGTTACTCGAAGTCGCGGACGGGTAGACAGACAGACGGACAGACGAACGGACGGACAGACAGACGTACAAACGGACGGACAGACAACGAAATTAATATGTTTTTGATTACATTTATATTCCCATTTGTGTACACTGTAATCGGAATTTTGGGTTATTGGGTTATTTCATAAACAAACACTTTCTTAAAAACACATACTCTGTTTTAAAAAAAGACTTATAGTTTATATTAACAATTAACACATATGCACGTAGGTACTTACGAATATTTTTTAATGTAACAAGAATGTACTTTGTTTACACCACTAATTTGTTGAAAACATCAACATGTTTCGGGGCCAATGTTCCCTTCATCAGGATATAACATATACCTACTAAAAATTAAAAATCGAAGTACAGACGTTTAACAAAATAAAAAATAAATATACGGGAGATGAATAAATAATTAAGTACTAATATGAAAACAAATCTAATAGATGAACAAATTAGTGTTGTACACAAAGATTATTTTTGTTAATTACATTAATAATAATGTCGCCATAAAATCTTTTTGCATTTATTGAAGAATATTTTTGGCCCGCACGTTGAAACACTTATGGGTACTAAAGGAGCTAAGCTTTTCAGCTATAGACCAAAAAATCTAAGATTCCAATTCAATACTATTTCTATCTCAATAAAAATTCACTTCACTTATACCTTCTCCTTCTTCAATGCGGCTTCCTTCTTTAGTTTGTCCGCTGCCTCCGCTCTTTTCTTCGCCATTTCTAATTCAAATTTTGAAACATCCATCATTGATGGTTTTGTTAATACTAAAATATTTTTTTAATTATTTGTTTTGTAACGTGAATCTTATCGTACGATATTGACTTATTTACCGATTATTCGTACTCACCGATAAGGAAAATACATGATTCAAGTAATTTAAATATTAATTGCGTGCATCTGGATACGTTAAAATATTTTTATGGGTACAGGACGCTTTTATTTATTTACGCGTAAATTTTCTAAGAGCAATGTTTATACATCTATCAAATATTAATATATTGATATCATTATAGCGGAAATATTCGGTTTTATTTGGATGAAAATCTGAATATATGTATGTGAAACAAACTGAGTTCTTTTAAATAAAATTTGTACACATATTTGTATATAATCACGTCAAAATCGACGAAGTGTACAATGTTATATATTAAATGGTCAAGGCATGATTGTTATGATACCGCAGACCAATTAGAATAAACCCGATTACTTTCCATAATACAGATGATCTTTCACCAAAATGTTTGATAAGGTGCTTTTTTGTGTTTTCAATGACGACATTTTTTGCTAGTAGCAAAAACTTCGGAGGAGTATTCTTCGTTCAATATTGAATAGAAAATATTATTAATACTTAGCGTGAAATATCAACAGGGAAATAAGCGACATCAAAATTTTCGCTTTTTTCTCGATATTACTGACTTACATGTTGAAGTATCATAAAAGTAACTTATATCGATTACTAAAAATTCATTTGCTTTGATACAAGCCCAATAAAATGATTAATACTGTGCACGAATTTTAACCAGATTTTCTTGCAAGAATTTATATCAAAGCGAATGAATTTGTAATATCTGATGTAAACTAGTTTCATTATAGTTTAATGTTTAGCAAAAGATAAGTCAGAAATATTGAAAAAATCCTTAGTTTCATATCGCTTATCTTCTTAACTGTTGACATTTCACCCAAAGTGTAAATTATATTTTATATTCAAGGTTGAATGGAGAAGATTCCCTGATATTTTTGTTACTAGCTATGAGACACCCTGTTATTCAATTTTCAGGTGCGTTTTAATATTCAGACGATATCATTTTTTATCAACTGTCGTAATGCGATTTGCCATGTTGATTGCATACAGTATCTTCTTTAGCCTGGGCTGTTTTATTCGTCGTATTGCGCAATTTGACAATATGTACACGCTCGTAGTGCCGGATTATTTGCCATTTTATTGTTTTTAAATATTTAAAACCTGTCTTAGGGCGTAATTTAAATTTCGATTTATGTCAACTGGATTTTATTCCAAATTAAAAACACACCGTGTAGGCTTATTTATTATATATTACTGCTTTCTTGAAACGGTAAGAAAAATAGTTTTGTGTCTTATCTTTGAAAAACGGCCATTAAATAATTAAATAATAATCTAAATCTTATCTACCTGCATAATTTTGGTTTTTATTTATAAACTCCTAATTTCTTTAGGTAAATTGATACTTTTTATTTGAGTTTTTACCGGGACTCATGGAAGTGGCTGGTAGACATTGTCCAATTTGGCAGGAGTTATCTTATGGGATTCCGACCACTCATTTATCTTATATTTATTGATCAATCATTTATCTTACACGCAGATTCGTGTAAGATAAAAATGATTGATCAATAATGCTGGTGAATAATAAGACAATTCGTACTTATACTTATCCCACCATTTATTCACACAGTTATTAGGTTATTCTAATTGAATATTCATTATTACACAATTTCGGTTACAATCCTAAGACTCAAGAGAGTAACAAAAGCGTGGTTAACTAAATCGAGGCGGGCGACGGAATGATTGGTTCGCTTCGGCCGCGGGCCGGGCCGCCGGCCATCTTTCCGCTTTCGGTATTGCCAGGATGTGATTGATATCCAGCACACGTTCAGTATCAATTTCCTTTGAAATGTATATATGTAGGTGTAATCTTTTTGTTCTAAAGGTACATTTTTCAAAATAGTAAACAAACAAATTGTCAGTAATTTGAATATAGGATTATTGTATTGCTGATGTAGTGTAAATAGTTAATTACCAGGAGCGTTGCAGTGAGAACAAGAAGCGTGACTTTTCCTAAGCATATATTTTGAAAATAAACAGAAATAAGATATGTATCTCGTAATATTCCCATCACAATAATTAACATATTGTTCAGATTTAAATATTTCATAATTATATTCTGCTAGATAAATATTTAATTTCGATTTTTTCCAAATATAAATGTTTAAATAAGAGTGATGCTTCTTGTTCTCACCGCACGTTAATTATTGAAATGATTAGATTTTTTCATGGAAACAATCCTATAGTTTCCGACAGGTTTTAATAAACTAGTCAGAAATATTATTGTTATTTTAAGATTAGTAATGCATACAGTATAGTGCAGCAGTATAACGATGTTCAAATGACCATATTTCGTACAATAGATTTTTTTATTTACTAATTTGAAAAATGTACAGGGTGGCGCAAAACTACCGTTATGGTTTGAATGTTTAATATTTTTTTATTTATTATTATTTTATTTTTTTGTTATGTAGTATATTAATGGGGAATATTTTTGGCTTAAGTGTGAAATATTATATCCCGTAAGTGGTGGTCATTTTCGGCTTCGCACATTCGTGCTCTTTCCAGTACATTTTGCATAACTTTTCGTAAAATTTCCTATTCATTTTCTTTTTTTCACAAGTTTTTTCTTTTCTTGTTTTCTTCACAAAATTCTAAAAAAGTTATTAAACATTCAAACCATAACGGTAGTTTTGCGCCACCCTGAAATAAAGTCAATGGACCCAGATAAAAATGGATCATTATTGAAATTATTGAAATTGTTGATCGCTGTTCTGTTGTGTAGTGTTCCATTTCAAATTCCCCAAGTTTTCTTCACAAAATTCTGAAATAAAAAAAAAATATATAAATAAATTTAAAAATTTATTATACATTTAAACCATAACGGTAGTTTTGCGCCAACCTACAGAACAAAAAATCACGTGTCCACAATTCAAAGAAAATTGACCTCTTCAATCCGATGGACTGTATCATTCTCCCTGCGCGTGCGCACGTAGAAAAATGATAAAATGACCTTCAGCCAGTTTAAGAAGTAGAAGAAGAAGAAAAAAGAATAGGTTTTTGCAAAAACGAGTGGTTTGATTGGAGGAAGGCGCAATGAAGACCGATCAAATAAGCGACTCTCAGGGCCTGTTATTTGATCAGAAGTAATAGGAATAGTTAAGAAAAAAGCATAGATTTTTGCATTCTCCACCAATCAAAACACCAGTTTTCGTAAAAATCTATGCTTTTTGCTTAACTCTTACTCTATCTTCTGATCAAATAATAGGCCCTGAGTGAACATAGCTCTCGTAGTGGGATTAAGTGATTTCCATAATCGTCTTACAATAAATAATCTGTGCACTACGTAAGGTCGCTATTGTCTGTTACCATGAAATAAAATATGTACTTAAGTAATTGAGTAATTACCCGCGCCTTTATTAATCTTTGTTTAAATTAGATATTCAAGCGTACATGGGATACCGACACTCTTTAACATTTAATTTACATACGTACCTAGGTTCTTTACTATTTGCAGACCACACTTTAACATACATGAGGGTAGTGATCTGGAAACAGCGATTTACAACATAAATAAAGATTTGGAGGATATCCAGTTGTATCCAAATGGCTTTAATTCAATAAATTTAATAATTAACTTTTTCAAAGACTAAATGTAATAATATTCTTAGCTCATTGTGAAACAATGTGCTTCCGTTTGCTGTACAAACAAATTCTGCTTGCACATTTTGCATATGTGAGTGCTCCTGATGTACTTCAGGACTTTTTCGACAAGAGGCAGGACGGGGGAGGGGCTTCAGGGCAGTCGGCCCTTTTTCTGCAGAAGAATTTCGCCACGCTGGACCACTCCGTCTCGTACCCTCGCGTCGGCCAGTGAAATCGATCTTTCTTCGAACAGCTCTTCAGCACGATGAGTCCATCTTCCGTGACGATAGTCCACTCCCACACACCCATCCGCACGAGTTATGTTCATGAGGGAAATCTGTCGCAGTCTGCGAAATAGTATACAATTATTTATTAAATATTTTTTTTAATATATATTTTTTTCATTAAATATAATGTATGTGGGGTATAAAAGCAAAGGCAGCAATATTTAAAAAAATAATGCAGCCATAATAACTAATTTATAATGTATTGGATACGAGATTTTATAGGAAACATAGGCCCGAATACAGAGACAATACCTAGATTAAATTACGTTTTAAAAGCGTATCTTAACCTTAAAACTAATAATTCTGTTTCGACTCTGTATTCCTGCCATAGCCTATAAATTTAAAAGAGACATGACTTTGGAAGAGAAAGACACATGAAATCCAGAATTCAGTACATTTTAAATTAGTAATCCTAGGTGACTGCATTAAAAACATTTTTTTAATTTTTTTTAATATTGCTTCTTTTGCTTTTATACCTCACATATTATCCTTCTATTTTCAGGATATTATCCCAACACAAAATGACACACACACAGGACAGGACACACTTATGTACATATCGATTTATTTAATTAAATGCCATTTTTAAGTGACTCGAATAGTAAATAACGTATAAAATATTTCTACACAAAAATTTATATCCAATTGTATTTTAAAGCAATCTGTATTTCTCGATACTTTAACGTTTTTTCATGCGATTTGGCTATTTTTGAAATTGGCAATCTAGATGTTGCGCACTGCATGTGTCGTTTTTGAAGAATATATAATATAGATGCAAATTGAACAGCCATGGAGCAATATTTTTAAAAACTTAATCAAGATTTTATATTTATATATTTATGTTCACATCTACAACGTAAGGATATTTAGATGGACCTTGTTCTGAAACTGCAAGAAAATTTAGAGCAGACAAAACTGTAGAATCTTTGGAAATCGGAAAATTAAAATTGTTAATACAAATACTTGTTGGCTATTATATAGATATAAATTTATACCCATCTCCCTGTTCTCAAGATAATATTAGTAAAATACAAAATAGACGGGACGAACGCGCAATGTTCCTATGAGTCATCTTACGTCAGAATTGACGAAGTGTAAAATATTAAATTTATATATATCCACAATACTTTAGAGATCGAATGAATCGAAAATGATCAAGCAACAATGTCCTTATATCAATAGTTATGGAGATAAACGATTCAAATTAGCATTTTTTTTTCAATATTTCTTATTTATATTGTGTTAATTTATATTATAGTAACTTACGTCGAATATTAAAAAATCATTCGCTTCAGTACAAGTAAAGAATCATATCAATCGTGACGAAAAAGATGTCATACAAAAGATATACATCTATCAGACACCTCTAAACATCTTTTCAGTTACGACATTGCCATTTCGCAGCGAATCATTCTGTCTCGCTCTATACCTTCATCATATTTTTAGAAATTTAAGTTTTTTTATGAATACATGTGTGTACGTATAACTTACTCCAAAAATTTGTCATAAAAAGATATCTATTTCCCAATAAAAAATGTTATTTACAAAGCGCAAAATTCTATTACATTCATATTCTTATCTGTGTACACTTTAATCGCCATTCACATTTTTTTAACAACATTAGCACGTATTTTATTACGTTGTCGGATAAACACTTTCTACTTGATTGATATTAAAATATACCCGTACATTGAACAATTAATGAAAGAATTATAAAGAGAGCTATAAAATAAATAAAAAATCTAAGCCTCCAATTCAATAGTGTGTCTATGTCAGTGAAAAAATCCACTTCACTTGTATTTTCTTCATCTCCAATTCGACTTTCTTCCTCAATGCCGCTTTCTTCTTCTCCAGTGCAGCTTTCTTCTTCTCCAATACGACTTTCTTCCTCAATGCAGCTTCCTTCTTCTTCAATATGGCTTTCTTCCTCAATGCCGCTTTTTTCTTCTTCAATGCGGCTTTCTTCCTCGATGCAGCTTTCTTCTTATCCAATGCGGATTTCTTCCTCAATACATCCATGATTAATGATTTTGTTAATACTAAAATATTTTTGTAATTGTATTTTTATATGACTCCTTATCGTTCGATATCAGCTATCACTTTAAGGTATTATTTACCGATTATAATTAAGGTAACTTACTCTGAAAAATCGGTATTAAAAGATATCTAGAAGATAATTGTTAGAAATGATAATGGTGAAAAAAATTTTTTTTTACCACAGATCGACAGATCTAACAAAAGAAAAAGAATAAGAAGAAGAAAAATTAGTGTTAAAAGATATGCCAATAGTAAATACTCTTATAAATTCTCTCGCAATATTTTATTACATTCATATTCTTATTATATTTGTGTACACTTTAATCTCTTATTATATTTTTTTATTTTTAAAAACGTTAGCACTTTATTACATTATCTGATAAACACTTTCTTACAAAAACTTTTAAAGATTTTAAAATGTGTTCGTAGGTATTTAACGAATATTTTCCTGGCTAGTACATTGAAAAATGATCTACTATAAGAGTAAAACTTTTCATCCTTCACAAAACTTTTTTATTAAAATAAAATTAAGACTCATTCAATTCTATTTCTTCATTCACTAATTCAAAAACTATTTCTGTCACCAGAAATTCCACTTGTTTCTTCGTTTTGGGTTAATAATTCACACCAGATTTTCTCTTCCCTTGGACTTTCTTCTTCTCCAATGTGACTTTCTTCCTCAATGCAGCTTTCATCTTCTTTGCGGCTTCTGTCCTCAATGCGGCTTCCCTCTTCTTCGATGCGGCCTTCACCTTCATTGCAGCTTTCTCCCTCTTCACTGCAGCTTCCATCTTATATGCAGCTTCCCTTTTCTCCAATGCAGTTTTCATTCTCAGTGCAGCTTTCTTCTTCTCCAATTCGGTTGCCATCCTCAATGCAGCTTCCTTTCTCTCCAATGCGGCTTTCATCCTCAATACAACTTTTTTCTTCTCCAATGCGGCTTCCATCCTCAATGCGGTCTTTATTCAACTCTGCTGTCTTCTTTAAATCGTCGTTCTTCTTTAGTTCCCCTTATCCCCGTATAGGCCAATTCGAAGTGAAATTTTGGAATATCTACGATCGGCGGTTTCGTTAATACTGAAATATTTTTTTAATTATGTGTATTGTGGTATGAATCCTTATCGTTCGATATCGCCTATCATTTTTTTAGAAATTATTTACCGATTATACATACGTACTCACGATAATGAAAATACATGACAAGTAATTTAAACATTAATTGTGTGCATCTGAATAAATTAAAATATAACAGAATGTTAGTAAACTTAGTAAAAACCACTACCAGATTTACGGTCTATCGGTTTCGAGACGTACCCGTCTCTTCGTCAGGACCAACACTACACTACTACATTCACAACACTATACACCCCAACCATAGTATTGTAAAACTATCACTAAGATTAACACGCATGTGAACAATAGTGGTGATAGTTTTACAATACTATGGTTGGGGTGTATAGTGTTGTGAATGTAGTAGTGTAGTGTAGACATAATAACATTCTGTTATTATTATGATGTCTAACAACAAAGTTAATGCTTTAAATATTAATAATATTAATAAATTAAAATATTTTTATGGGTACAGCACGTTCTTATTTATATACGCATTAAGTTTCTATGAGAAGTGTCGACATCTATCAATTGTTAACATTTCTATCATTATAGCGAAAATATTGGCTTTTATTTAATATTTCGACTATTATTTAAATTGAATAACACGCCATTCCCGGATAGAGTGGAGGTCCGTTGGTTCGAATCCCGGTAGCAGCCAAAATATTTTTTCGTTAATTTGATTTTTCTGTATGTCTTTTCTAATTGATTAAGTGAAATTTGGACACTTCGATGAAGAAATTCGTAGATGTGTGTGAAACAATTTGATTTCTTTTAAAATAACATTTGTTCATATTTTATATAATATTCATCACGTCAAAGTTGACGAAGCGTACAATGTTATATAATAGGCGTCAAGACATGATGGTTTTAATACCGCAAACCGATTAGAATAAACCCGATTATTTTCTATGATGCGGGCAATTTTTCTGGTACCGAATATATCGAGACCTCAAGAAGTCTCGATATACTCGTATTCTCCGTTGGGCGATGTTAGAAATATGGAAACGTCTTCAGATTTATATCACCGGCAAGATGCTTTTCTGAAATCTTTCCCTGCTCTTAATTTGTCACTATGGAAAGAGGTTATCAATAGATGTGCAATTGTAACAGTTGTCGTACCTGATTCCCGACACGTGACCGGCGATGGCGATTGTGTGACAATGTCGCAAAGACTCCAAATTATAAAATGATCCATTTCAGGCGACAAACGAAGACTCACGGTAAATCTAAGTTCAGAAAAACTTTAGGTCATCCTGCTTTCAATTTTCTATATCAACTGTCCACCAGAAACAGACGTTTTTAATCCGCCCTTAAGGGGTGGGGGTAAGGTATTAATTTTTAAATTTTTTTTAAATGAATGTATAACATCGAAAGAATATTGTGTCAGAATTCAAGTCAATCGGAGCCAAATTGACGAAGTTATGAACATTTGAGCGATGCTCAGAATGATTTTCTATACCTGCTCGGGCAGCTGAGGGACTCGCTTGCCTGATGATTACCGGACGCGCTGTTGTAATGGAAGAGTTTTGCGTAAACAAGGACAAAAAGATGCTCTAGATCTTCTTCATTAAAGCTCTTTGCTGTGTGGACCTGGCATCGACGACTATGTGTAAGTATAAGATAATTGTCGAGTTTTATTTTGAATTTTATAGTGTGCAAAACTTTAAAGCGTTTTCCCGAAACTTGTCATTTTTGAAGTCCCTGTACGACATAACTCAAAATCTACTGGACCGATCGTTTTGAAATTTTGCATAGTACTTTTTCACATAATTTACCAGGTAACCCCGAGAGCTTTTTTAATAATTATTAATTTTACAGTAACAAATTGGCCGATTTTTTAAGAGAAAATCGTTGTTTCGGCTTCCAAGTGCTACCAAAAAATGAAAAATCGAAAAAAAAATTTTCAAGGCGTGTTACCTCGAAAAACATCTTTAACAAATGCATTTTGATTTTTTTGTTTCAGATGATTCTGTTGCGAGTTATGATGTACACAGCAAAACAACTTTTTTTTTGAGGCGCCTCCGGAGATTCGCCGCCACTCGCTTAAATATATATATATATATAAATATATATAAAAAAAAAAAAAAATAATAATGTTTAAATAATGTATTATTATATGGAAATTAAGTAAACAAACTAGCACTAACTGTATTGCCAAAAAAAATCTTGAAAACATGCCTTTTTTTCACCGAATTAACCTTACCCCCCCATTAAGACCTGTCAAAAAAATAATCGCAAAAATTAAAAATGTATGTATTAAAATCATGTAAATATCGTTATTTTAACCGGATACACAATAACCGTTATTTGAGATTTTTGCTTTGATTGGTAACCGATTTTTCGCAATGCGCCGGCAACCATCGGAGCACTAACTAGACAACAATAGAATCTCAATTACCAATCATCGATACAATATTTTTTTTATATAGAGATGCGAACACGGAATACGTGTCTGATCAATATTCTTATTATTCTCAAACTAGCCAATAAATAGCCTGTGTTATGAATATAGGACTAACTCGCTGGTGTCCTCGAATGGGGCTCGAACCACCGCAGGGCTTACACATACTAATTCGATTGTCTTTCTTAAATGGAAAGAGGTCTACTACCTAATAAATTCCGTACCCCAGGGGTTTTTCTTCACCGTGTCTTATTTCATTACACCTAATCAAATTTTGTTTCAATTTTTGTTGTACCCATGTAAGTAGATGGATTGTATCATACATTGATCGTTCATAACTATTTTTTCTTTCTTATTATCTCGGTTATACAACACTCTAGGCCAAATTTTCAAATAGCGTTTTGTTCAAATTTTTATATAATATTATACCTATGTTCAAAAGTTTGTACGTTTCATTTAGAAAACTCTATATATTTTAACCAATAGTATGGTATTCTGATGTTATTGGAGTTTAAAACCCGTCCTAGGACGGGCGCGAAAGATGTCCATAGGTCGGTTGCTGTGAAAAAATGTCGTACTTTAAAATATTGTCTAGGTTATTTTTTATTTTTACAATGTTAACTTTGTGATTGGACATTTTTTTAAGTGGAGATGCGAGCACGAAATAAGTGTCGCACCAATATTCTTACTATTTTCAAAATAAGCTGATCGCTTGTGCTATGAAATGGGACTAACTTGCTGGTGTCCTGGAATGGTGCTCGAACCACCGACTACTGGGTCGCTAGACGAAAGTCATGCCCACTGCACCAACAACAAGTCACTCATGTTAATTTTTATATTTTGTATTAGTGTTGTCGCACAACAAATGAATGCCTTGATTTTAAGCTTATTTTTCAATTAAATTGACCATGTTCAAATGTAAAAGAATTGTTCTTAATAATATAGAACAAAAATTTGAAATAATTAACAAAAAAAAATTAACTACGATTTTTTTTGGCTTTGGGTTTTTTTCCCCCGCTTTTTACCGCCCTGCATAATCGAGAGTCTGATGTACTCTTTTTTTACAATTACCTTTTTGTACTTAGATATACGAAGGCCGTGTACTGGCGAAGGTCCTGGTATCATATATATACCATATTATCAAATTTTCTGTTCATCGCCGAGCATACTGACCGAACACGCCCAATGCAGAATATAATATTTGTACATACATATAACATGTAATGGATGATAATCGATGACAAACACAACCACTACACGATAATATTTTATAATATATGCATGCATCATACTCGGTAGAAAGTATGAATAACATTCCTTTGCTTATCTTCTCTTGCGTAAATAGCCATATATTAGGTCCTTACATATGAAATTGACGTTTTGCCGTACTGGCAAATTTGATCTCAAATATCTTCTCTTTGGTTAGGAATTCCAAATCCAAATTTATACAGCTATTTACTCATGTATTTGTGTTTTGAAAATTATAATTCATTTGTTTTTTCCTCAATTGTTTTTTTCTTTGCGTCACTCAGTTTACAAAATGAAAAACATGAAATATCGCGTTATTTACGAGTACGAGTTCCACCGTGGCACCAGTGCTGCAAAAACGGCTCGAAGGATTAATGATGTGTATGGCGACGGTGCCGCAAAAGAAAACACAGTGCGTTTTTGGTTCCAACGTTTTCGTTCTGGAAATTTCGACCTGCAGAACAAGCCCCGTGGACGGCCGGAGACCAAAGTTGATAATGAAGAATTGAAGGCTATTGTGGAAGCGGATCCATCGCAAACCACATCCGAGTTAGCTGCAGGCTGCGGTGTTAGTGATAAAACTGTTTTAATCCACTTGAAGCAAATTGGTAAGGTGAAAAAGCTTGAAAGGTGGGTACCTCACGAATTGAGTGAAGCAAATCAACAAACGCGCGTTGAGTGCTGCGTTGCATTACTCAACCGGCACAATAATGAAGGGATTTTAAATCGAATCATTACCTGTGATGAAAAGTGGATCCTGTACGATAATCGGAAGCGCTCATCGCAATGGCTGAACCCTGCCGAACCAGCCAAACCATGCCCCAAGCGAAAATTGACTCCAAAAAAGTTACTTGTGAGCGTTTGGTGGACTAGTGCTGGTGTCGTTCACTACAGCTTTCTTAAATCTGGCCAGACGATTACGGCAGATGTCTATTGTCAGCAACTGCAAACCACGACGGAAAAGCTAGCTGCTAAACAACAGAGGCTGGTTAATCGCTCTAGGCCACTGCTGTTTCATGATAACGCTAGACCACACACTGCACAACAGACGGCTACCAAATTAGAGGAGCTTCAATTGGAATGTCTAAGACATCCACCGTACTCTCCGGACCTTGCCCCAACAGATTACCATTTTTTTCGAAATTTGGATAACTTCTTGCAAAGGAAAAAATTCAACTCCGATGGGGCAGTCCAAACCGCCTTCAAAGATTTTATTGATTCCCGTCCGAATGGTTTTTTTTAGTAAAGGGATCGATGAACTACCTATGAGATGGCAAAAGTGCATAGATAGCAATGGTACATACTTTGATTAAATAAATATATTATAATAAAAAAAATCGGCTTTATGTTCCTCCCATACTAAACGCCAATTTCATATGTAAGGACCTAATATTATAAAAACTCGTACCTGAAAGACGTACTCGTATGTCTGATCACCTCAGTGGGCTAAGTTATCTTCGTGAGGCGAAAGTAATTTCCAAAATAAATTTTAATTTTTGAAAACTTTGCCGATTTGTGATGAAAAAATTCCTTCGGGAGAATTAATTTAATTCCGTAAGCGTGTAACTGGATTTTTTAAATCCTTCTAGGATCCAATATACACGAACCTACGAAATTCTTGAAAAAATGAAATTTCAGGCCGGTTAACGAACGTAGCCGAGATATCTACCAGATCATTTTTTCATAAAATTTTGATCGAAATCTAATAAGAACTACAGGAATCTTTGTGTCCACAAAAACCGGCGTTTCCTGAAGTGGACTTTTGCCAGTCGCGAAAAGTGAAAACGTACGCAATATTTTTTTATCACCTGGTCATATACTTGGCGAATTGTAAATGTTTGAAAGCTCCGCCGCTACAGCGGCGTCAGTTTCGTATTTTTAAGTTGAAAATAAAAGATTCTGGCAAATATATTTTAGGGCCAGTTATTCTACTAATCAAACAACTGGCCCTTAGGGGCCAATTGGTTGAAGTAGATGTTGCTGCCTTTGCTTTTTACACTACGAGCATATAGCCGTCTATGCTTTTAATAATAATAATTTAATAACAAAATCATGTTTCCAAAAAATTAATAATTATTTGGAAACATGATTTTGGAAGGGATAGAGTGATATTTTCTATAAAATCTCGAATTCAGTGCATTCTAAATTAGGAATACTTGGTGACTCCATTCAAAATATATATTTTTTGATATCGCTGCCTTTGCTTTTATACCCCTCATATAAAATGAATGAAAGTGTAATACTCATAGTATGTATCTATAGTTAGAATACTCGTAGATTACGTATAGTCACTGTACGTATACGTTTTCTAATCGATTGTACTAATAGTGTGGTGAAGATAACAGAACAGCTGCTTTTTGTTGTTATTTTTCCATGCTTTCCATATTTCTAATATTTTTAAAGTTGACGACTAACTTAAGTGTTAACAATCTTAATATGAAATCTTTATAAAATTTATCGATTTCCAATAAATGATTCGAGAACTGTACAGAAGTAGAGGTGGCCATTTTTATTAGATGCCTCTTCGATGAATTATGAGACGCGAAAATGTATACACCCACCCACGCTATATATTTTTGGGAGGGGAAAAGAAAGCCACATGTTTGCTTTATTTCTATATCAATTAACTCCTCGACCGAAGGATTTTCCATCGAAAATGTTATTTGGGCGCGTCTCCTTTGTGCGCCATTAATTGCCGAAGGAACACGCCCCGCCCGCCCGCGCCACCCAGCGCCGCCCAGCGCCGCATTTCGGAAACTCCCAACAAGCCCACTTTTGCCACCGAACTATCGGATTCTCTTCTCAATGTCAACATTATTTCTTTTCGATAAACTTCATTTGTTATTATTTTTTTGTACTACTTCATTTCTTACTTAGAAAACGGTACAGAATTTAGATACATCAGTTAGTAAAGAAATAATAAAAAAACAAGTTAAATTAATCACTTGGAATTATATACAAAAAAACGATCTATTCTGGAAATAACAATTTGTATTGACACCCCACAAAAACAATATGGATTGATTGTTAAAACGTCAAGACATCTGTCGAATGTGAATATTTCTATCATTGTGGCTTTAATTTACTATTTTAACTCTTTAGACGAAGAAATTAATAGATGTGTGTAAATTTACTTCTACTAATTTAAAAAAAACAATATTACTGCTTATTTTATATAATAATCATCACAAACTTATATTTTAGACAAAACTCCAGGTCAGAGTGGCTAGTTTTCTTTGCGTGATGATAGAAATCTGTTTGACTTCCGTGTCTCTTCGACATCAAATAAGCGGGGTTTTTTAAGAACACTCAGACATCGCAGAGATCCGACAATACAATCCATATACATGTTACAACATTTTTATATACCTACCTTTTAATTTTAAATAATTTATATGCCATTACACTCCACATTTCCATCTCTCAACTCGTTACACTTATTAGACCATGTAGATTCACGACTACTTTCCAAAGGTCTCATCTAAAAATATTTTCATAATAGTTCGGAAAATCTATCGAGAAAAAGTTGTCACCGTCTGGACTCTAACCAGGCATTTTATAGTCGGTAGGCCGCGTTAACCAATATGATGGTCACAACGGTTATTTTAACCTTAAACTCCATAACAGCTATTTGAGATCTGTATCGGTAATTGGTAACTAGATTCAACTGTTAGTATACCGATGGTTCCCGTCGAATTGCGAAAAATCATTTACCAATCATTGATACAATTAGTTACAAATCTCAAAAAACGGTAATCGTGTAAGCGATTAAAATTATGGTTTTGACCATCACTATTAATCAATATACATAGCTTCAATCTACATGCCGAACCCTGAGTGCAAGATTGTCAGCGAAAATTGAATTCTGAGGTAATTGGTTTTAAAATTATTTGTTCGTAATTCGAATAGTGAATCTTTTGCATATCAAAATGACAAAATATCCTGTCGAAAAAATGACAAAATATCGTTTAGGCATTTTCTTACATTCAATTTAAATAAAAATGAATCAAATGCAAATCTATCACTTTTCAATGTAAAACAATAGTGGAAAGTCAACTTACAACTAACGATTTACAAAAATTTAAAAAAAACATGAATATAAAAAAACACTAGTCAATAGATATGTAAGTAAACATAAAGCAACTAAACAATAGACTATCTTTAAATGATACCTTGTGTAGATTAAATTTGTCACTACATTAACGTTCGATCAATTAGTACAAATCTCTCTAGTTTGTTATATTCGCAAACATTGCGACTATCAGCTTGGAACATCAATATGTCAGTCAGTTGGTGACCGCTTCATCTCGCTATGTCGTAAGGTCAGGTAGCGCTCCATCATCTGCCTATCCTTGCTCGTCCCGTTCGGCCAGCGGTGGGCGCTCGCGGTGCTAAATGTCGCAATCCATCAGGCACGTACTCCTCGAGCGATATCTACCAGGTGCCGGCGTCTGCCCATATTGCTATCGGGCACAAGACGCGTGTCAACTACCTACTGCTCATTCCGGCTACATTAGTCACCAATGAATGGCGAAGGTGCCTTTAATCCATGTGTACATTATTTTTTTACATAAAAATGTCAACAGGTATTTAATGATCTTAATAAATGGAAATAGAACATTATATTTGTGGTTGGACATAATTATTGATTAATTTTAAAAAATTGTATTGATCACTTGGAGTAACTCTACGTCTACTAGTTTCGATACAACTTTATATTATAACAATATCAATACTAGAAATAAAAAAATATTAAAGCCAATATAATTAATAACCAGATAAATTTTATGAGTAGCCCGTTACTTGATATATTCTCCATTTCGGCGTCCACTTGTCAATTACCCCCACCATAACTGTAGCCACGCCCCCGTTCGAAAATTGATTTGTTTGCTAGAATAAATAATGAATAGTCAGTATGTATCCGTCCTGACGAAGATACAGCGGTATCGAAACCGGTAAACGTATATTAATCTCCAATATTAAAAATATTGAATTTAAAAACAAGTGTTTTTTATTTCCATATGTATGATTATGGAGTTCTATAAACTTAACTCCGAAACTATAAGTTTGATAAATTGTCCCGATGTGGCATTCAAATATAGGAGAGACTGTTTTCGCTGTAAAAAAACAAGGAAACCTAAATGCTAACTAAAAATTAATCCTATACTGGTTCAGTATTGTTTTTAATTCCTTGCACCCGTTGCAGGTTATTCCGTTTTCCCACGTTCCTGCATTCCTCCATAAAAAAACACAACAAAATATGGTGTCTTCTATACAAATTAACATTGAAACAAGCTAATGTTGTACTTTTCGTAAAGTTTATCATATTTTATCTACAACAACCTTGCTATTAGGAACACTTTCTGCCCTCAGTTTGTATTTATCTGAAACGAATTAATAATATACTCCAATCGCTTTAAAGGACGCACGAGTCGATTATAACATTTGATATGATGTAATTAATCGTCGGAATGGTCCGATATCGGCCGAGTGACGGGTTACCCTTCACCTACGCATTCAAACCGTGCTGACTTTCTGAAAGGAAAAACAGTGGTTTCGTGTAATATGTGTACTTATGTTAAATCAGATTCAGATTCAAGTCATTATGATTTTAACGACTTGATGATTTAATAATTATACAGGGTTATTTGTAAAACATTAATAACCTCGCAGGACTATATTCCTGCTTTAATTATGAGTCGAAAATGTTCAAGCTATTATGATCTAATATCAATAGTTATGGAGATATGCGACATCAAAGTTGGCATTTTTTTCAATATTTCTGACTTATTTTTTGTAAAAAGTTGGATTATCATTACAGTAACTCATATCGATTACGAAAAATTCATTCGTTTCGATACAAGTTAAATAAAATGATAAAAACCCTGAAAAAATTCCAATTGGAATTCAAAGGTTTTTATTTTTTTATTTGACTTGTATTAAAGGGAATGAATTTTTCATATTCGATATAAGTTACTGTAATGATAGTCCAATGTTTTACAGAAAATAAGTCAGAAATATTGAAAAAAAAAATGCAAACTTTGATGTCGCATATCTCCTGAACTATTGATATTAGGTCATAATAGCTTGAACATTTTCGACTCATAATCAAGGCAGGAACATAGTTCTGCGAGGTTATTAATGTTTTACAAATAACCCTGTATATACACTTAACGAAAAAATATACACTACAAACAGTCATAATTATTTTCTTGTAGTACCTTCTTTTATCAGATGTTTGACCACCTTTATAGCTGATTTCAAATCGAAGTAGCTCGGCTAAACTGCATTCATAACACTTGCATGATAGATTAAATTCTTTTTTACCAATGATGTTCCTCGGATGATCATTTGTGTCATTTAATTATTAGTGCCCCTCATAATCTGGCAATGAAATTCTCGAATTTTGATGTTTTTTTTAGAAATTCTTTTTTTTCACTTCGGAGCAGCGATGGCAAAATGTTTGCCATCGCTGCTCTGACGTAATTCCGCGGTACTGCGGAGTCTGTCTACATTGTTGTACAATAAGCGAATTTTAACCTGGAGCCGCCGGGTTAAATAAATTATTCGAATGAACACAGAGCTCCTTTATTGGACTGTTCCTTTAAGTAGTACGGTACTACCCTTAATATTCGTCACGAATCCGTTCCCGGTGGAAGGATGAATATTTAAAGGGGACGAAAATCAAACGGATTTTTCCCATAAGAATTAACGAAAAATGGTTTAATCCGTTCGCAACCCCTAATTTCGCCTGTCTATTATTTAATAACAAATAAAAATCACTCGAAAATCAATCTCGGAAATCTGATTCCGCATTAATTAACAACCACTACTTATTAATGCTTATCGTCACGACAGATACGTGATACCGTAAATATATATAGTAAAAACTCAAATTCTTAAATAAAATATTAACCAGAAATTTACAATTTAGATGAAAAAAACAGTAATTGTTGAGAGTTTTTATTTTATAGAGGTAAGGCTACTGTTTAGAAGGGGAGTCACCTTCTATATGATATCAGGTAATGTCAATTCTTTAAAAAATAGCCGCGAAAACTCGTATATATTGAAAAGTATTATAGTAATACACGCATTACGATGCGCGCACTTTGAATCACCACCCAAGATTGATGTAGCAGGTTGGGCTTTTCAGACACAAATTTCTAAGGACGAATATCAACATGGACTTGATTGAGGGTCCACTGCACATGTCAATTAAGTGGCCAATAGTGGCTTAGCATATGCACTAGTATACTGCCTACACTCCGCAAGATACAATAGACAACAAATGATTCAACATGTTGAGCGCTAAGTCTGCACTGTTTTATACGCACCCTCACGGTCCGTGTCTCAGAGATAAATTCCAGTATTGTGATACGTGTTACAATATTGATTTTTAGGTTAACTCCGAGATCACTGCTTGATATTGTTAGGACGAGATGAAACTCAAACCTCTGTACCTACATGGCGTTCGATTTCACAGTAAGACTCCACAAAATCACCTAGAATCATCAACTCATTATTGTGAACGCAACGAACAGACGGGATTAAATTATGTATGTTAACTACATTGAAACAACGGTAGAATGGAACATCAACCGTCGACAGACTGACAACAAACAAGCATGAAGTTAGTAAGGGTGAGGCAAAATAAATATTAAATATTATTGGGGGCAAGTGGCGATGCTCACATTTATCAGACTCGGAGTGTGCACAGCGGATTAAGAAATCTCTCCAAAATTTCACGAGAGCGCACTGTTTTAGAGATTGCCTCGAGATGAAAATCTCAACAGTTGAGCAGCAATCCATCATTATGGAAGGGCAAAAATGAACTGCAAAAACTGGTCCGCTGGTAGTCGCCGACGAGCACCAATTGCGGTCCACGTTCAAACGTAATAATTGACTTAATAATATAAACAAAGAAATAAGCGAGTATTTGTATTTATTTCTACTCTTTCTTAACAAATAATAAAATAACTTATGAAAAGGTAGAGATATAAGTATAACGTTAAGTTTCACAACTTGTTCTCAGTACAATCCATGCGGCAATTCTTCGAGCATGGCGAAAGCGAGTGCGCAATGCGAAATTCCGTCCACATACAATATAGCAAACATTATACGAAATGCAATGTGCATGATGTTCTCAATCAGAGATTCATATATCCAATTAAGCCATGTATTCACTAGGGGACAAATCGCGAAACATTCCGCTCGACATGTCGCATCAACATCTACGCTCATGTTTCGGGGACAATGATGCGGTCATTTGACGGACTCACATATCTTGTCGCGGAAATGTCATCCGATGAGGTTATGGATGACAGCTGCGGTATCTCATTTGGCGAAAACGGGGTTCCGCGCAATTCGAAATGTTTTTTTAGGTCGCAATTTCAAATTAACGAGGTTTTACTGTAGTAAATTGAATATTATTAAAAACAAGGTCCTTTTTGCAAATAATTATTGTTTTCCAGACGTCGCGGAAATATATCGCCTTATGAGGTTATGATGATAGCCGCGTATCTGTTTATGTTAATGAGTTTATCGAAAAGTAAGAGGAGAAAAAAGAGGAGAATGCGAAATTATTTACTGCAAAGAGAAAGAAGGACGGACATTCTATGCGATCTTCGATCGATACAGCTCGACGAGTTCGAGAACGATTTCGTTTCCCCGCATTGTCATCTTGACAGATGCAGCGCATGCGTATTCACTTGTAAAACATACCACGTGGTACTGACGCTCCGCGGAATGTTGCAGTGAGTACGCTCGGGTACCGTGCGCATGGCAACGTTGCCACGGCACGTAGAAATGCCGCGCTATGTTGTGCGCGAGGTCGCGGAACAGTGCACGACGTTGCAACGTCACGTAGACTCTATACCGCGCGTGCTGTTGAGGGACAATTTGTCCCCTAGTGAATACATGGCTTTAAAATCTTAAAACGGGAACCAGAACCAGGAAGGAAGTAGCGTAATTAAATCTAAAACATGTTACTGAAAGAATTCCTGGTATCCAGATAAATTAATGTCACGGGCAGTTAATAGTTTATTAAAAGCCATAGTAAAATAGGAAGAAAATGCATTTATTTAACGTTTTTGACTCCACGTAAAAAAATATGTCGATGAGATTCCGTTTCTCTCAAAACTCGAGTAGTAAAATATAAAACATAATTAAACTATGAAGACGGAGATAACGTAGTTTATGTTTTTCATCCATTTTAATGATCATAAACCTGTTGTACTAAGCATGACTTTTACGCAGACATATTTTAGAAAAAAAAAACATCGAAATAAAATATTTTTGTAACAGAAAATTTTGACATTAAAAAAATAAATAATAGTTTTATTCATATCTTATTTTTTGTATTGTGTTACACTTCGACTGCCCAACTAGGGATTACCTGTTTGAAGCCAGAATATAATGAAAAAGAATGAATAATTGTTTTAGTAATATTGCGAGATATATCCTTATACATAAATATATCACTTGTCTAAGACCACTAATGATTTTAGGAATTATTATTATTATTCCTAAACTCATTAGTGGTCTTAGACAAGTGATATATTTATATATAATTATAATGTCATTCCACAAAGTTAACGCCATTTCAATAAATAAGATCTTTAAATACGATTTTTTTTCAAAATATATATGCAATGTTCTCACTGCACGCCCCTGCTGAACTGTATGGACAATGAATGTCTTGAGAATAAACATTCCGCCTTCACCATCTGCTGTAGCGCAGCATTGCGGCGCTAGGTACGTCGTAGTAGTTATTTTCGCATGTCCGGAGCGGGGGTGAATAACTTGCTAAACGATGGACTAATTTTGTTAAATCCTAAATGTTTATTTTCGCTTCTCTGGCTGGAATCCAAATACATTTAAAAATCAATTAGCCAAATAATGATGGCAAATTTGAACAAAAAATCGATTTAAAAATAATGACGCCATTTCAAACATAACAAGTATATTAAGGGCCGGTTGTTTCAAGTTGGATTAAAGTAAGCGTTCGTTTAAAGCGTAGATTTTTGCGCTCTCCACCAATCAGACGATCCGTTTTCGTAAATATCTATGCCTTAAACGAACGCTTACTTTAATCCAACTTGAAACAACCGGCCCTAAAACGGATCTACTGTCCAATGGAATCCGACGCGTAAGCCGGAGTCGACGAGGCACAACATGCAAGAATAGTCCACAAAAATTTCATTTTTTTTTACGATTTTTTCCATTTTAACGAAAAATGCTATAATGTACCTACTCGTATATCGACGGTCCCTACGCATACTGTCGAATCTACAAAAAATCGATTTTCTATCTTAAATTACTATATTTTACTACCTTAAATTACCCAATTTACTCTATATTTTCGGACAAAGTTACAAAATAATAATTTTCGTTTAAAAAAAATGTATAAATGATAATTAAACCTTTTTTCAAAACTATCTGAAAATATAGAGTAAACTGGATAATTGAAGACAGAAGAAAGATAAAACGAAAATCGATTTTTGGCAGATTCGGCAGCATACGTAGTAACCGTCATCAATATATTTTAAGCGTTTTATCTTATGTATTTTATAATAAGAGCAGATTGTAACATTTTTTGTATGAAAACGTGAGGTAGCATGGTCATGGTCATGTGCCTTATTACGTCGCGGTCAGACTCCCACTCAATCCACGCCTCGTTCGATTCCAAATACGATAAAAAATGTTCCCGGGCACCCCATGTTGAAGTAAAATACGTATTTTATATCACCGCCTTTTATAAATATTTATTACATTAATGATAACATGCATATTATTCGTTCGGCTTCAAATTGACCCGAGTGACACTGATCCTTACTTAGTTCACACACTTTGAATATTGTCTTTTCATTCGATAACATTGATGGATCAAAGTTATTTTTTAAAAATGTTAAAAACATTTAAAAAAACAGTAGATGACTATGCATGAATCTTATAATTTTTTTTGTATAAGCTAGCATTTAGTCGTACATGTATAAAAAGTGTATAAACAAATGAGCACAGCCCATCGAGGCTGGCATTAAGAATACGACTGTGACATATAATGTATGTTTAAATAAAAATATATACAGGGTGTACCAGAGCTAGCAGCAGAAACTTGCCCGGTAGATTCCTGCCTATGTTATAAGTCTGAAATGTTCAAGCAACCATGAGCTAATTAATATCAACAGTTATGGAGATAAATAAATAAAATGATAAAAATCTTGTAAAATCTTTTTTCAATTTTTGCAAGGTCTTTATCATTTTATTCGATTTGTATTAAAGTGAATGAATTTTTCATAATCGGCATAAGTTACTATAATAATAGTTCAACTTTTTACAAAAAATATATCAGAAATATTGAAAATAAAATGTAAACTTTGATGTTGCATATCTCCATAACCGTTAATATTAGGTCACGCTTGGTTGAACATTTTAGACTCGTAACATAGGCAGGAATCTATCAGCCAAGTTTCTGCTGCTAGCTCTGGTACATCCTGTATTGTATATGTATAAAAATTCTTATTTTGTATCCCGAAATTAAGCCACAATTCCGGAAATTTCGGGGTTAATATTAATATAATATTAGGCCGGGATTGCACGTTGGATTCCCTAGTTGTGACCGACGCTCTCAAAAATAGCTGAACAGATGTGAGAACAGTAATTCTCATTCTACAATATGTACACAATAATGAAAGAAATATGGGCCGTGCCTTTGGCGCCATGTTGTTCAAACTAGGTAAAATAGAGCGAAATATAAACAAACACGTATTATGCTACTACAAAGCGCGAAAATTATTAAAGAAAAAACATGCTGTAAAATTTAATCAAACACATTTGCTCGATTCGCCTTTTCTAATGCGCCACGTTTTATTTGAAACTATTCACGCTACACTACAACTACACGCTTGCCGTCATTGCGTTTGAAATTAATTTTTCACATTCGACCTAAACAACGACTTTGTCGACTAGAGACGCGTACCTATTTTTTTTCGGTCTCGCGATAAAGTCAAACAATCGCTGCACAAATGAGACACACATCACCGGAATATGCATCGTACGGGGTGTCTAGTAGCTAGTATTTATTATTCATTAAATTTTTAATAGAAAACATTCTGGAAAACATTCTTTACACTTTGGGCGTAATGTTGACAGTTACGGGGATGGGCGACATCATCATCACTAAGTAATTTATACGGAATATTAAAAATTCATTCGCTTTGATAGAAATCAAATCGAGTGATTAAAACCGTGTTGAAATTTAAACCACATTTCTTTTCGAGGTTTTAATCATTTTATTTGACTTGTATCAAAGCGAATGAATTTTTAATATTCCATATAAATTAGGTAATTTCATGAAACTCCAACTTTTTACAGAAGATAGGCCAGAAATGTTGGGAAAAAAATGCAGACTTTGATGTAGCTTATCTCCGTACCTGTCGACATTCCACTCGAGGTGTAAAGAATATGTTATATAAAAATTTAATGATGAATACTCCCCCGACTAATTACGAGATATCCTATCCCGTAAAGGTGAGTATCCACTATGTTCGCGAACCGCTTGCGCTCCGCGCTTCTGCAACTGCTTCATTGGACACGGGATGCGCTCCTCTACATGCAACACGCCCGCTCCGCACGCGCTCCACAGTTTTCAATGAACCTTTGAACGAACATGTCACCAGAATTAGTAGCCAGTGCGGCATACATTTTGGTACAGTGTATCATTGAAGATTATTAAAAAAAAATAGGCAAATAAAAACCAGACAAGCTAGGGAACCGAGAGAAAAGTGAAATGAGGCCCCCTGAGAATTTCCCAGCGTGAGACCCACACTCGACCACGCTCTAAAATTGGATAGATTGTTCGCCCCACGAATGAGGCCGGAGTTTTCAGCGTGACCCACCCCCGTCAGTGGTGACCCCGCTAAACGTAACCTACCGAGCATCGCTCAAGATGGCGCATTCTCTCAGGTTGTGTTCCGGCGTTTGCCTCACGCGGCTGCACGCACACCACGGGTATCATAGGAACGCCAACGACAGCAAAGGGCCCGATTAAAAGCCGCGCGCTAGAGTGGAGATTTTCTGCGCCCGAATTATTAATTATTAATTCTAACCGACCACTCTCGGTAGACGAGGAGAGAGACGTTTAGAAGGGCTCAAAAGCACTCGCCACGTCTCATACTTTTCTTGTTCTCGAAGTTCAAGAATTCATTCCACCTATACCTGTAGCGACTGTAATTATCAATGACGAAACAAAACAAATATTTTTTCGAATTGGCTTTTCGTGTAAATTTTTAGGTGATTAATGAGTTTAGCGTGGGCGTTCGAAAAACTCCGATGACTGATGACAAATTAGCAAATGTAACTGTGTCGTGTGCGAGCCGGGGGCTAGACGACCTGATAATATTGTAATTACACCAGCGCTGATAACATTCGCATGTCACACTACACTTTGTGCGCACTACACGGAAGTTTAAATGACTGGAAAATTAAATTAAATTTTTTTAATGCCTAATTTTAAGGACGTTCCG
Organism: Agrypnia vestita; assembly: GCA_016648135.1. Lineage (NCBI taxonomy): Eukaryota > Metazoa > Arthropoda > Insecta > Trichoptera > Phryganeidae > Agrypnia > Agrypnia vestita. The sequence goes on along the minus strand of JADDOH010002473.1, from coordinate 65,224 downwards.
GTAAACGACGTTTTCGCCGAACACGGCATTATTTTTTATGGCAAGAATGATGCGCGCAATATACAGAACATTTTATTTTAAAGAAATCACGTTTTATAGGTGAAGTTACGATTTTTCGGAACACGTACGTGGCTGCTGGATAATTAAATCACTTGAGATCGGCTGTTTGATCAAAAGTTACGAAAAAATCATAGATTTTTGCGTTGTCCATCAATCAAAGAAGCCTTTTTCGTAATAATCTATGTTTTTTTATTAACTTTTACCATTACTAGCCCTTAAAAAAGGTAGAATCACACAACAATCTGTCGAAAAATCACGGTTAACACCGCCATTCTAATCCGGAGCTTTAATTGCTGGCAGATAGTTTTACCGATTAAGCTTTAATGAAAACTTATATTGATACCGCAAATTGTATTGTGTGTCCTGCCGTATGACATTATTTTCAACGCCTCTTTTATTGTCTGCTTTGAGTGTTTTTACTCCCTTTCTTTTAACTCGTAGCGTCTGCTTGCTTGCTTGTCTGTGGCTTGTGGCGACGATAAAAATGATCTAACAAATTTTCGTTTTAAAAAAATTAATAATTATAGTATAATTTAGGATTTTTAGATATTTTAATGTTTTTTTCAAATTGGAATCATTCTATGTGAGTAATTAGCCCGACGCGTGTATAGCACGAAACCTGATTCAAAGCGAAAGGGAGTATTGTAAAAACTTGGTTTTTATGGGTTAGTTTTTTTTATTGTTCCTTTTTTTAATGTGCATTTCTTTTTATCATAAGTGTAAGCTGCAGACACTCTTATTTGGAGAGTTGACATAACCATTATTTTGTTTGCATTAAACGTATCTATTATCAATGTCTATATATGTATGTCTTTAATTCAAATTAAATAAATAAAATAGATGAAATTTGACAATTTCCTGCGTAGTTATTGTAGCTTAATTAGTAAAGCTGTCTACAGCATAACTTAATTTTAGTACCTACCTCCTTTATAGTTCTGTTGAAAAAGGGTCCCTGTTATTTTAAGGTCTTAAAGAGCTATTACATTTGTTCCATGAAGATAACTAATAAAAAAAATATTTTTCGATCAGTACACACCTCTTGCAATATAAACATTATAATAATTATTATATCTTATAAACAATTTTTTATTTTATTTTTCAGGTGTTATAATACGTCCAGTCGGCATATCTCTCCTGTATCTCCTGCTGATGTTTTATCTGCCATTTGTACCTGTTCCTACACCAAAGACTTTCAAAGGTAAAGTTCTTATTTAGTGAATTGAATTTATATAAAAATTAAAAATGCACTACACATCTCAAACCTGTGTTATACCAGGCCTGAATAGAATATGTTTTTTCCTACATATATGTACTACAAAAGTTGACAGCGGGGGTCAATTGTATATTGTCAATTATTTGTTAATTGAAGTTTATTGTGCTAGATTGCAATGTTATAAAACCTTTACATTAGAAAAAATTATTTTGATATTTTGGGTCAAAAAACTGAATTAAAAAGTATTACATTTATAATAAAAATGAACTTTTCATAACAACGTTGTAGACAAATTTAGTAAATAAACAGAAACAGATTGTAAAAGAATACAAGTAATTTGCTTTGCATGTTGTTAACATTGTACTCACCAAATGCAGCAAATGATAAAGGCCCTTTTCAAGGCTGCTGTAGTATTCGTTAGTTGCATGTAACTTATTTGGCCCAGTTTCAGACATATTTGCTGCTCCAAACACCCATTCATGCACTCACATAAATGTTGTTTAAAAATGAATAACTCTGTGTTATCCATTGTGTGTTAAATTTTAAAAGGCGGATCCAGTTTTCGCATAGTGTATTCTTAGTTCGCATTGTCAGTGACAGCATAACCCAAGTTTATTCCAACTGCACGTACTGGTATTTGTAGACACCAACAGCGAATGGCTACTAGTGAACTGATACTCCTGGGTATTATACACAATCGTATCAGTGTATTAAAAAGTGCAAAGTTATGAAACGCGAACTCTACCTGTATTAAAATTAATATTCATTCTTATAATATAAAATAAAATGATTTGTGATTTTTGTTTTTTTGTGATTTTTGATTTGTGAGGCTTGTTATGTTATATTTTATGTATCATAAAACTCATTACATACATTTTTGTATTCAAATCAACCCTTGTTAGAAAAAGAGTACAATTCTATTAAAATATTACTTTGTCTTCTTATTATCTCCCAAACAGCAAGTAAATTTAACATATTTTTAACACAGTTTTAAATAGAAAACTATTGTAAAAATTATGATTAAATTTATTTATTTATTTTGACTCAAATGTCATACTCGATACCTTGTATGTAGTTCCAAAATGAAAATTTTCATTTATTTACCTATCATTTTTAATGTTCCAGGCCATGCAGGTCATTATCTCCGTGCTGTACTATGCATCAGTGTGCTGACGATGGCTGCTCAGATAGCCTGGCAGATCACCTTAGTTTCTGTGCCGTTGTCCTGGTCTAGTGAATGGATCCGGGAGTGTGGCAATATCGGGACGATACTTCGCCACGCTGGCTTTGTGCCTTTTGATAATTTAGAGTTCACCACTGTGCTCAAATGGATCTCTCCAGAGGTATTGAGCTATTTTCTTAATAAAATATTTCCTAGCAAGTTTCTCTTAACAAATGAAAATTATCTATAATTTATTCACCGAGAAAGTGAATGGTATTTGTTTATTGAGAATTATTTGTTTCACGTTAAAAAAAATTTTCATCTTGGTGAATAAATTTTAGTATATAAGGGTTTTTTCAATATGAATGTTATGATTTAAAAATGTTATAGCATCCATAGTTTTTATATTATTTTTGATTTTTATTTATTAAAGTGGTCAGTCACACCACTCTGAGCAAAAAATTTTTTGGTAGAAGTTGGTGATTAATTATTTTTATTTATTTATTGGCATATTAACTATTACTTGTTATTGGTATATGAATTTTTATTTTATTTGAAATTTTTTGAAAAAAATTTACGTATCATGTCTACTTCTGTGGAACTCCCCTCCTCCGTGACTGAGATGCGACTTTCCCCGGTACACATTTTTTTAATCGATTGTTTTTAACAAATGATTTAACAGATTAAAAAAACCATATACATACACATCACAATCATTTTTTAAGATTCCCTTAACTTCATCATGTTCATTGTTATCAGTTTTTAATGTACCTTTGAGGACTTGTTTGCAGAGTTATCTATGTAAAATTTAAGATCTTTTTTTGTGTAAAGTACTTAAATTTTACAATTGATTTTGTTTTTACAGATTCTTATGTTTATTTCATCGACAGCAATATATGTATTGATACAACGCTTATGCAAAGGATTACCGGAAGATGAATTACAGGCCAGCGCGCCCAAAAGGAAAGGGACGTTTCTGATAAGTGTCGGTACGTTTCACTTTATTTCACATTATTTTACTTTATTTTTATGTAATTGAGAGAAATTGAGAAATGATAACAAGAAAACTATGCTTATAGTTAAAATCCATTACTGAAGTATTCTTCACTTTAGTAGAGAACTAATCTTCCTCTATGTCACCAGTATGTATTAGTTTCAAAGCAGTTATCATTGCTTATCCATTGATTTCATATATACTTTTATTATTTTATTTCACTGGCTACATTTTTCTGATAAGCAATTGTATATACAGAGTATAACAGAGCTAGTCCACAATACCTTACAGGTGTACTCACTCCTGCCTTGATTATGAATCGAAAATGTTCAAGCAACCATGACCTAATATATCAATAGTTAAGAAGATATGCGACATCAAAGTTTGCAGTTTTTCAATATTCCTAGTTTATTTTTTGCAAAACATTGGACTATCATTACAGTAATTTGAATATAATATGAAAAATTCATTCCCTTTAATACAAGTCAAATAAAATGATAAAAACCTTCCAGTTTTTTTCAAGGTTTTTATTATTTTATTTAACTTTTATTGAAACGATTGTATTATTATTATTATTGAAGTATTGTAGACTTGCTCTGTTACACCCTGTATTTATATCAAATGTAAGGAGTAGTCTGAGAATTAAGTATTACAGAAGCGCTCTTTATGCCCATGCAGTTACGCCATAGATTTATTGCCATGGTTTGAAACTGTGATGCTGAACTGAGTTGAAAATTGAACATTTTTACTTCAATGTTATAAAAATTAATTTATCCTAATTTGTGTATTGTGATTCTATAATAAAGCAGTGATTGCAGATACATCATGGAATACTACACACTCACTCTTCACTATAAAATACTTTGTCTTAATTATGTCAACACATATCATAATTGCAATGATAGTATTTTCTGTTGTTTTTCATAAATTGATTTCTGTTTTTCTTGTCAGGAAAGTACCTATCTCTGTTTTTCCTCATGGTGGTTGGCTGCTTGAGGCCGAGCGTCCTGAGTGGCATTTACTACATCGTGTTTCTGGGTGGCGCCACGTGGTGGGCATGTGGCAAGGAATTGTCTAAAGGCTTTGCTGTTGTCTGCAAATGCGTCATGGCCATCCTTTTTTGCCATACAATTATACTGTTTGTATACCAAGCTCAATGGATTCTGGAGTTGTTGCCACCAGAACATGTCATATCCAGGTATTGTAATAATTTATTATATAATAACTTATTTAATTGGATGCCTCTATTATAAAAATTATCCAGGTATGTCTCGAATAACAATAACTAGGATAATGGCAACTCACCATAGCAACTCCTACTTTTCTACAACACCTTGTCCTCGCATTGCTGCCTCTTTATTCATTACAACAGCTCCATAATAGCCGCGCTATGATTACATTAAGTGAAGTAAATATTACACCATTATAACTTTTATTTTACTTTAACTGTGGCAAAATATAAAATATGTAATTTAATAATAAGACCATACAAGTAAATTGAATTTATAGTATATTTTAAGTATGTGGTGAATTGTATTCATTTTCATTAAAATGAGAACTACTACAATGCTTATTTTAATTGCAAGTGCTCTTTGTTCAGAACCTATGGGCAATGTTATCACGAGACACCTATACAGGGTGTAAAAGAGCTAGTCCAGAATACTGTGTATGTGGATTCATGCCTTGATTGTGAGTCGAAAATGTTCAGGCAACTATGACCTAATATTATCAGTTATAGAGAGAAGTGATATCAAATTTTGTACTTTTTTTCAATATTTCTTTTAAAAAAGTTAAATTATCATTACAATAACTTATATTGATCATGAAAAATTCATTCGCTTCAATACAAGTCAAATAAAATGATAAAAACCTTGCAGAAATTTATATAATAACTTAAATGACAGAAGCAATAGTTCAACGTTTTGCAAAAAATAAGCTAGAAGTACATATTTAAAAAAATAAAACACCTTGATATTGCATATCTCCATAATTATTGATTGGTCATGGTTGCTTGAACATTTTGAACTCATAATCAAGGCAGGAAACCACTTGTAAAGTATTGTGGACTAGCACTATTACATCCTATATTATAATTATACTTTGAATAAATATTTTTAATTTATGTGTTGCCATTCACCTTTCTTATTATTTTTATCATAGTAGTTTTAGTTTGGAAATAAATATACATTTATATGAAAAATCAAATGAAAATAAAAGGATAAAATAAATGTTTAAAATATTTTTATTTTTCAGATTCTTTGGATTTACCCAACTAATAAAAATGGATTGTAAAACTCACAACATAGAATATCTGTCGTTAGAGTGGGCGTCATTTGCCAGCCCCGTAATGTTAGTGTTGACGTACTATCTCATCTCATTTGAATCTACAGAACTGCTCAAGCCGCAGGTAATTAATCGTCAATTCTACTCCCTTCATCAATTCTCTATTACAGCAGGTTGATTGGTCTGTACTTTCTTGCACTATGATCTTGCTGTTAGTTTGCAATTAACTGAGATAAACTTACAAGGCTACTTATGCAGCATTCATTAATACACTAACTTTCTTAAAATCTTTTGCAGCTGCCTTACAACCTAGCCCGCTATTTGATCCCACATACAATCATAGTACAAAACAAATATAAATTGAGTAATTTCTAATATTTGCTACATCTTCCTCGAGGCAACTAGTGTTATAAGTTTTGGGAATGAAATTTATGCACAGCATTTTATCCTAAATATTTTATTCAAATTGTGTGTTAGACAATCATTAATTTTCCTAATACACATTATCTAGCCTGAGAAAAAACCAGGGACATTTTCTAAATTGGAAGCCGGAAGCCTGAACGGTTCACTGCGCCGACAAATGTCGATGAGACTTTCTAGAAAAAGAATGACTCGTAGCACTCTTACACAAGATAAGTGGAGATCGGCTACGAGGAAAGTCCGAGTAAGATAACAAAATTTGTGACAAAGCACACTTTTCATGTCATTTTTACCTAGATTTTATGTGAATCACTGTTTAGTTTATTCTTTTGCACGTGTTCATTACTTTTTTGTTATTAATTTTTTTTATTTAAGGCGAATACTTGATTTGATTTCTTATACAATGTGGCTGATACTATTTTCCATATAACATCTATGTACTTAAGATGGAAACAGACAATTACCTGCTAACAATAACTATTTAACATTCACATGTAAAAAACAGCAATGAAAGTTGTGTGTAGAAATTTACGTAATAATAAAATAATAATAAAAGACGACAAAACGATATTTATTAGACGCATAAAATAATAAAATTTTATATTCTATAAAAATTGCAACACAAATGAAATTTCGTAATTTATATATGATATTCCCAATAAAAATAACAACAATATTCAATCTAGAAATATTGCGCGATTGCAAATGAAAAACGCCTTTTTTTTAATTTTCTCATTTTTTTCTCTTTTACTTGTCTCGAGCAGGCACGATGGGGAAAAATTTCAAAAACTATATAGAAGTTCCGGAACATTCGAGAAATTGCGAATCTGAAATTTTTTTTAAAATTCCACAAAATCTCGCAAAGTTATTAGCGATCCCGCGTGAACCATACGGAAAATTGGCCAAAAGCTATTAATGACCGCGGCTCCGTCGCGGGGGTATCTACCTAGCCCATAATCTAATAAAAAACGCGGGCGCGCTCCGCGCGCAACTCTTGTTACAATGAGCCAGTTTGGGCTCTGCTTCGCAGAGCTATTGGCGAAAAATGAAAAAAAACAAAATGACCACACATATACACACAGTCCACTTTTTCCCCCCTGCTCCTTTAATTCTTAACTATTAAAACTAGAAGAAAAAGGAAACATTTTGAATGAAGCTAATTTAATAACGATTAACGGTGCAAAAAAGGCAAACGGTTTGACAAATTTGAAAGTAAAAATCTTCGAATTGGAAAAAAATGTGGATCTATACATTATGTATGAACAAGATTTCAAATATAATTTTTAAATTGGTTTAGATTTGAAAAAAATTGTTCAAATTAATCCAAAATGAAAATTTGAAAATTACACACAAACTGTGTGTGAGTGATGAAAATGATAATAAAATTGAACATATCTCACTGTTTCCAGTTCATAATTTTTATCCTCATGTATACATAAACTTTTATTCTATTTTGAAAATATTTCTAATGTACTTGAACGTTAAACACGAAGGCCAAAATTGCACATTTATTCCAATTATGACTTATTTCTTGATTTTTCGTTGGTTAATTTTTATAATAGGGTAATTTCACTTTTTTTTTATTAGAAAAGTCTTAACTTTGGTTTAGAAAATACGTTTATGAAAATGATTTTTTTAAATGTATTTAGACGTTCATTCGTTTTTTTACAAAACAAGCCGGCTTTTTTGTGTAGTGTGTCCATAATGTCTGGGAAAAAGTTTTGTAGATATTGTATGGTAACCAAAAAACTGAAAACTCCCGATAATGTTAGAGAAAAATGAAGTCAACATGAAGGCATCTATTTGTGTAAGATTTTCCTTGTGAAAATCCATCCTCCATTATTTTTAATGTGTTCTTAAATCGTTTATTTTATTAAAATAGTTCTCAAACACCACAAAATCTATATAAACACCAGACAAACACGAGTAAAATCAAAGCGAAGACGAACAGTGACCATAGAAAATAAACAAATTATATGTAATTCCTGCAAAGTGATGACATATTGCGTTTTAATAGAATCGCATTTTTTAAGATTTTTATTATAAAAATTATGAATGAAAACATTATCACACACCATCCGTACTGAGTTACAAAAAATAATTTATTTTTCTGAATCTATTTAATATATTTTCATAGATATCTGTAAAATGTGAAATTACCCTATTAGCATTTGGCAGCTTTGAAATGCAAATGATGTATATATATTTCATTCATAATCTTAGTTTTTAGTATGCATGATTTTTGTTTTTATTAGTGCTATTGTCTAGATCAATAAAATGATCCTCCGTAAGTCGGAGATAATTTTATCACATAACATATATATATATATATATAACGTTCAAAAAATATTTTCATTATGAGAAGAATGTGATTCTTTAAAATCATGCTTTATAAATATGAAAAGCTTCTTTTTTAGATCAATAAATTTGATTTTAAATTGTAGTCAGCTTAATTATTACAGGAAAGGGATTTTGTAAATTTGTCCTACAGAAACCGATGTACGCTGCAGCAACTAAAAACAATTTCGAAAATCGATGCTTTTTCCTTGTAAACAGGAATTTTAGAAAAAAATTTTTTTTAGATATGTTATAGAATATTTGGCATAAGGATGGTCAATAAATACTATTTTAATATTAGATATTTTAAAGGTTTTATTGCGTTTCAATATATCAAATCTAATGCTTGCTTTTTTCTACCTAATATTTTAATCAAAGGGTTGGTAGATTACATGTACGAGAACTTTTCTTTGATTAAACAAGTAATTATTTTTCCATCAATAATTTTAGAAATATTTAATTTCTTATCTTCCAAACCACCTCTATCTATTCACTTTGGGTTCTCCTCACCTTCTTCAACGTTTCTCCTCACCTGAATTAAAATATTTTCACCGTTTTTATCTCACAATGTTTATTCCACTTTATGTGACGGGATTTATGTGGAAGACAGATTTTAAAGTTAATATTGTGCTCTACAGAATTCTTTGTTTCATCTAATCTTTTTTTTCAACAAATCTAATGCCTGATTTTTCCTCTTATTGAGTATTGTAAAATAACATAACTTTGTGTTTAATTTGCTTGCTGATTTTTTTTGCCTTAAATATGGTGTGCTTTGGTTATCCTAGGTGACTATCGTTGAAGACGCACGTCCAACTGAGACCACACCCGTATGTATACGTTTTCTTTTAGTTATTAACTCCTCTTGCAAAAAGTGTAATAATTGCATGTGTGTTTTTATAATTCCAATATTTTTATAAAAACTGTTGTGAATATTTTGTCGTGGAAATCTTTTATAGTATAGAATTAATTATCCATATCTAATCTTTAACTGGTTGCCTACCCAAGGATGTAAATGTATGTCTAAAAAGATAATGCTTCCTAAGCCTGCTATGCATTTATGTGTTTTTTTTATATTGAAATAGGTAGTTAGATTTTTTTTCCTTGGGCAAATTAAAAACATTATTCCAGGCATCTCACTGATAAACTAGTTATCTCAATATTTATGAGTAATGATTTTTTCCGTAAAAAAATATGTCCTTTTTTTATTAAAATAAAGTATGGTTGTTGGTCAATATTTTTATTTTTATTTTTTATTAACTAATGTAACGGGAGCATTTTGGTAAATCTAACTTTCTAGCAGAAAATGCATTATTTTAAATATTGATGAAACCTGAACATCTGTTTTATTATTTTTATGATTGTTTATGTCTAGTTAATACGAGCTGTAAGCCCTACACGAAAATATCTGTCCAGAAAATCAAATGCGAGCAGTTCAATATATTATCAGGATTCAACTGGCTCTGTGACCGTGGCTCCGGAAGAAGGTATTCCCATGAATACATTAAACGGTGGGTGCAGTCTGCAGGACATTTTATTTCATTAAAAACTCAACACAAGGGACATATTCTGGTGGTGGGATTTGAATGTTATCAGTATCATCTTTGTCAAACTTGCGACTGGAATTATATATATCAAATTTCCGTAAATACTCATTAGTGTTGCAAAAAATTTTTTTTCATGATATTATTAAATGTTTTCCCATGATATCATGAACAATGCAACAACTTATTCATATCATTGTGTTTCAGGGAAGATAAATTTATAAATATACCGTTTATTTCAATATTATTGATAACAAATTGCATATATTCATTTTACAATTTATTTTAACTCATTTTTGTCAATTTTATTGTAGATACATGTTACAGAACAGTACTTTAAAATTACAAATGCATTCAGATTTTGTTTTATTTGACAATTTTGTAGGTAGCTTTCGTTTTATTTTTATTTTATGTTGACTGATATTTTTTTTATTTTTATTACTTTGCCGTAATTCTTTTTAATTTTTTATTTATTTACATATATATACGGCTCTAAAGCCTTTTACTTTATAATTTGTAAAAAGTTGATAAACAATAGATAATAGAAATAATGTACCTATATAAAAAAAATACACATGTGAACATAAATTATTTAAAAACATAATCAAGAACAATATAAATGTAGAATTAAAGGAGACAATAAAACAATAACAGTAATTCAATGAAATTAGAAATATAAATAATAATTTTACACAATGTATATCAATGAAATGAAATTATTTGTAATTTACATGAGAGAGAATTATGTATTTGAAATGAGATGCTCTAAATAATAAAGGAGGATGGGCAAAAATGTATGGGAAATGGTCTAGGAACCAATAACAACATGATATATATCATTGGAAAGGTTTTTTTATATACTTCAACTATTGTTACGGCGGGAAGTCCCAAATCGCTGTGTGAAAAAAGTTATTGCAAAGTTGAATGAAAATGAGTTATTATTCATTTCTAAAGTATAATTTGCATGAATTTCTCTTATCAGAGAAATATGAAATACTTATAATATTTCAGCATAAGTCTTTCTAAATTGACGCCAGAGCGTCTCTTTTAATGGAAAAAATAAGTTGAAATAATTTCTAATATTTTTGAACAGACTCCTAATAATTTAAAAATACAAAATATAATATGAGAAATACCAGTTTGACGGCCTTGAAGAGGGCCTTTTAGATGCACGATCGGCATGACCGACGACCCCGAGTGATGATGTTACCTACCTAGTCTGTCGCGTCGAATTTCAGACGCTGCGGCGGTCCGATCGCTTTGGAACTTTTTTTATTGTATTTTTTGAGTGAATTTCTATCTGATAAATATACTTTCATGTGTGTTGGTTAATGCGGGCGTGCAGGAGTAGCCTTATAATTTTATTTATTTATTTATTTTTATTTTTATTTATTTTCTCAGAAATCTCAAAAGCCCAAATCAAGGCGTATACCATTATTATTATTAATAATAATAAATAAATAGATTCAATCCCGTCAAGGGCAGTGGACCGGCGCTCAGCTCGCCTTATCAGTCATTAAAACTCGCCGCCAATTCTCTTTGTGTAAACACAAATATAAATACACGCAAGAGGCATTTATACATATTCTCCGCCAGTCATCATTCGGAGCACCCGGCTAGATATCGGCGCACCCCATCATGTCTCGTGCGACAACACCCTGATTCTGAGCGGGCTGGCAACCCGATAAGGTCAGATGCAAGCGAAATGTGAACAAATTCCACAACGCCTTTCCGTCAGTCAGTGGCTGCAGTGGTACAACGTCAACAGCTATGCGGGCCGGTCGCCCGCCTTCAAGATGACGACATCAGTTTACTCCATTCGTGGTGACCGTGTCGAGTCATGAAGCTCGCCTTCATTTAAGTTTTGAAAAGGCCCTTTTCAGGGCCACATCTGATCCAGTCCGAAACACCGAAACACTGTGCCTACATAAAATGGCATATTACTTGTTATACCATTTTACGATGAAATTCTGAAAAAATAATTTATTTTTATTTTTGCCCAAGTCTGGCTTTATTGTGCAATAACTTTTTTCATACTGTGATTTGGGACTTCCCGCCATAACAATAGTTGAAGTAGATAAAAAAACCTTTCCAATGATACATATAATGTTATATTGGAATTATTATTATTATAATTGGTTCCTAGGCCAGAATGCCCATCCTCCTTTTTAAATTAAACAATATGGAAAATATTCAGACATAAATTCCACCACCACACCAAAACTATTGAATTAATAAAATATTCCATAAAGACTGCCTCTACTAATTTTTATAGTATCTCTACAATATTTTTACTTGCCAAATATCATATTAATTTATCTTGTTTTTACTCTGTGTGATTTTAGATCAACGCGACGAACTTGAAAAACCGTCTATTCTCGAACATGTTGTATTCACCATAGCAAGTATTTTCCAAGTAATGATTCGGTAAGCTATTTTGAAAGTAAAAAATATAATACAAATAATAGTGGTCTTTTAGACAAAAAAAATCTTTGCATCCTTCAGGGCGTATTTATCTTTCTGTGAATACTCCATTCGTTAACGTTTTATAACTTTCCTTTTTTTATTACACTGATACAATTGTGTGTAATTTGAAGAGAGTATCAGGTTGGTTGACGACTGGCAATTAACTTTAACTAACTTTGAGGTGGGCGCATGCTTATTTATTTATTGAAGAAAGAATTGTTTATTTATTAATACAGTTAGACTTCAAAGTTACAAAACGCTTCCTCTACATTAAGTTGAGGTAGACATTTTCTACACCATATTAAGCAGAATACATATGAAACAGGAAAAATGTATAGAATTTTTTCAGTGCCCATAAATATTAACTTTATTCGGGAAAACAGCTTTTGAAGCTGAAACATTTTAAAAGGTTTTCGCCGATTACGCAAAGTTTTTTCTCTGTGAACACATACAGCAAAACATTTTGAGGTTATAAGATCTTTTTCCTTTTTGTGTATATCTCATTATTTTTTACGATTATGGACAAAAAAATAATGTACTAATAATAATTTTAAAAAAAAATTATTGCAGATCTTCATACATAGCAACCGCTATAATAATGATGGCATGGAGCATAACTTACCATTCGTGGCTAACATTTGTTCTCCTCCTGTGGGCTAACGTTATTTGGATGGTCCAAGACCAGAGGCGCTTCACACTTCGCTCCAGTCCGGTTCTGGTCGCGTACGCACAATTCTTGTTGATCATTCAGTACATTTACGGAATGAACATTATGGAAGATGAATTACCATCTAAAGCTGAGGTATGAAATAATCAGGGGCATGCAGTGAGAACATTGAAACATGACATTTACGTAAGCATAGATTTTGAAAAAAAAAATCAAAATAAAAGATGTATCTCGTAATATTCTTTTCTCAATTATTATCATATTATGTATTCAGATTTCAATACACCATAGTGTTTTATGACATAAATATTTTCTTTCAATGTATTTTCCGAAATATATATTTAGGTAAGTCATGCTTCATTGTACTCATTGCATGCGCCTCAAAATAAGACATTAAGATATCGTAAATTTGTTCAGTGAAAAAATACATTATCTAGTTGATGTTTTTTATGACTGGTAATAAAATATGGCAGTCCTTTTTCAAATTTGAAATTTGAAATCTGCAATGCCGAAACGTGTGCAATCTCATGACACGCAAAGTTTGGTACGTATTTTAAAGAGCACTCGGTTCCAATAGATGATGATAAGATTTCATCGCAAATATAATAATTTGTTTTATATCTTGCCTCACCTTCCTGCTGTTTCAATATTTACTAGTTATTATAGAAAAAATTAAAAAAATTGTCTGTCTCAACACAGATTCTTCGAGTGAGACAGGCATGATATTATAATTCTCATATGTTCATAGTATAGATTAAATAAATTAAAAAATAATATCAACATGCTTGAGAAATAAAATAAATAATAAATAACCTATGTAAAACTAACAGTTTTCGTGTTCTTATGGTTTTAGGATATAAACTTGGCGCAAGTCGGTTTTGAGCATCGAGTTTATTTGCCGTGTATGCCTTTACTGGTGAAGTCCCTGTACACCGTCATGTTCTGGGTGACTCTGCGCCAACTGATGCAGGAAAGGAAAGAAAAACGACAATCGATTGCTCTGGCAGATATGGCTGCGCCTCTTCAGGTTTCTGTGGGTGCTGCAACAACTGGTAATTATCATTCATAATATGTATTATTAAATATTTTTATTTTCCCACAGTATAAAATTACTGCAAATTGATAATTTCTTGGATTTAAATACATGAGTAAATATTTTTTTACACATTTCTTTACGACACTGTCTCAAATTAATAAACAGTTACAATACAACCTGGACATGCGAGTATTTCGGGATACGAGAATATTTTTTTGAAAAAACTTGACTCGACACAAGTAATACATATCTTGACATACGAGCAAACTTAATTATTTATGTGTCTTGCTTTTTATGCACAGACTGCAAAAAATGAGAATTCTTTTACACTCTTGTTTGAAAGATCGCCTTACCATATTGATCTGTGCTAATGATGGCAGACCCAGTGCTTACCCAGTGATATGCGAAAGCTCCTATATCGGTTGTTCTCATTCACCGCCTGATTGGCATTTTTTAATGTTAAAAGCAACCATACGACCCTTTGTTTTAAAAAAACGAGTGGGCCGTACGTTTGCCATCCAAAATTTGTCCCCATTATCCCGGCTATTTATTTCTTTATTAAACACAGATTACAAAAATATTACAAAAACATAGAGAAAAAAAAACAAAACACAATATATAATTCATGTGTGAGGAGCAAAATAAACCGGGGTAACTAAGGGGTCTGGGAGAGAGCACTCCCTTACGAGATAAAAAAAAGGGGGGGGGACAGAAAGAAAAAATCGTGGAGCTTGCTTCCGAATTCCCTGTGACCTGAGATCATCTGTACTGAGAAACGGTCAAACACCGTGACCCCTCTGGCCTTTCTCTCTAACACCCACTCTTCTGTGCCAATGCAAGCAATGATTTAAAAGCTATTACCTTGCTCGTGTATCGTTCCGAAAATCCCCAGGCCTACAGGAAATTCAAGATACAGAAGAGTCAGTAAAATGTTATATGTAGGTAACACCATGGCTAGGGTCACTCATATTTTGTTCTTTGTATGGATCAACGATATATATGTTAAGTGGAGGATGAAATTGTTGTCGGTCGACGTCAACACCAGGAGACGATGGAAGAACAGGGCTGGGGGCTGACCACCGAAGAAATAATGGCTCTGCATGGGTTTCTGGTTCCACAAAAAAAAAAAAACTTTATTGGGCCATCAGTGATGAATATCAGTGATTCCAATGGATAATTAATAAATTCAGTTATACGTCTTATTATAAATTTAAATATTAAAAAATATAAGAATATGCATATGTATAAATTTTGTATTAATTATTTTGATATGGATATTGGAACGAATTAATTCTTTATTTACTATGGAAAAATTTGCTTCGACGTACAAGCGTCTTGAGATACGAGCATGTTTATGGAATGAACTATGCTTGTATGCATGTGCAGTGAGAACATTGAAGCACGACTTTTACAAAAACATATATTGGAGAAAAAATATCAAAAACAAATACCTATGTAACAGAATATTATGAAATATTAAAATATGAATGATATGATAATTATTATGATATATGGAATATTACGAGATATATCTAATTTATTTATCTTTTTTTTCAAATTTTTTTCAAAATATATGCTTAGAAAGAAGTCATGTTTCAATTTTATTTGTTTTTACTTTCAAGACAAAAGGTATTTGAATTCAAAGAAATTCATACCAAAACTGACAATGGAAACTATATTAAGAATAATCGCTTTTTTTTAATATCATTTATTAACCATAAATATTTTTTTATAGTGTTGGAAGACGAACAAACTATGCAAACATCTCCAGTACTGAAGAAGCTCGGAGAAGCTGTGAAAGGATTTTTAACCAAGTTTTGGATCTGTGTCGTGGCTACAATGTTGTTTGTGATTGGGATAACGGGAGAACGTATGACCGTGTTTCGTATTATGTACATGGCACTATTCCTCATATTTATACTCACTTTCCAGGTAATTTTTTTATTCTATGTCGTATGTATTTACTTAATATATATTAAAAAACATATAAGTACATAATGTAAAAATAGAATAGATAGGAATAAATTAAATAGAATAGGAATAGATCGAGAAATTCAAAAATTTCTCTTATTATTAACCTTCTGTCAAACCGAATTTTGGAATGGAAAAATAATGACTCACTGCGGGTCTTGAGGATAGCAGCCACATAGAAATATGACTGATAGTAACAAATAGAAATTGATAAAATAAAAATTAATTATTATTTTTTACACTCCCTTAACAGAAAATCACATTTCGATCTCCATCATTTTCTCAAGCAAACAATTTTGTCCTGACAAATGTTTTCACATTAAAACATCTCATATATCAAATGTTAAGTCTTCTATTATGGACATTTTTTAATGTGTTGTTCGATATACCTGATCTTAGCGGACATTTCATGGACGTCCTCCATATCTACTGCATCATGTACATAAATACATATATATCGTCTACATATGTAAGGATATCAAATTTTTCCTTTCCCAAACATGTTGTCAATAATACCAGTTGGCGATCATTAAAATGGATGGAAAACATTAACTGTATTATCTCTGTACTTGAGTTTAATTATATTTTATATTTTACTATTCGAGTTTCGAGAGTATCAGAATCTCTCATCGACAGGTGAAATGCAGAAAAGAAATACATACATGGATTAGGTGGAAATATAAATAATTAATTAGGTACTAACAAAAGGAGCTGTAGTTACTGGTGTAATATTTTTCCATCCACGTAAAGAATAATCTTAACACCAAATCCATCAATAATGTAATATCAATTCTCATTGTATTTTCTCTTGGTTTGTTTATTCTTCCATAATTGTATTGTCAATCCATTAAATTTGCTCCTAATTCTTTTTATTTCTTCACAACGCTACTTTCACCGGTATTAAATTTGTATTTTTTTTATTTCAGATTTCACGACAAGCTTGGAGAAAGATGATGTATGGTTTCTGGGTCACAGTAATTGTGTACTCCATGTCCATTCTTGTTTTAGTGTACACATATCAATTTGATAAATTCCCTCTATATTGGGAAAAATATCTCCATGTATCCAAAACATTGTGAGTTTAAAAATCATTAATAATTGTTTATTAGCAAAAAAATTTAAATAAATTCTAATTTTCTAAACTTGTTTCAGACAATTGGATATTGGTTTAGAAACTTATGAAACCAAAGAACTATTTTTGCGTTTACTTACACCAACATTATTTTTAATTTTAACGGTCATTCAACTTCACTACTTTCATAAGGAATTTTTGGCCGTTTCTCAAATTAAAAGCAGGTAAGAATTTATTTTATTATTTTATTATTTATCTGTGTTTTGATCGGAGTATTTTATATCTGTTTCATTTTAAGGAGTAGCAGTGTAGCTCGACAAGATTCCCAAGGTCTGCAGTCCATCGCTTCCTCAATGATGGGAGGCAGCACTTTGCCACCGCCTACACCATTGGAAAAAACCGTTAGTTATTTTCATATTTTCATAATATGTACTGCTTATGGTATTGTGTACTTTCAAAACCACCCTTTAATTTATTGTTAAACGGGTTAAGATAAATATTTTTAAATTTAGATTCATGATCATTTTCTTTTAAATCATGTGAATGTTAAATTTAGATTCATGATTATTTTCCTTTAAATTCTGATGTTTTTATAATTTATTTATTTTTCAGGCCCAGGAAAGTTTAGAAGTGGAGACAAATGAAAAGCCAGTTAATCCAGAAGTATCTCACGCAACACATCTGAGTTCTAAAATGGATTTCACTACGTGGGTCGCAAAATTGCAAAAAATTGTTTTCAGCTTTTTAAATGAAATGTTGGATCTGATTTTCTTATTTCTCGAGCTCCACCTAATCAAGATGATATTTCTCGCCACAATGCTTCTATGTGCCCTGGATGTAAGTCATTTTATTTTACTGTTAATAGTATTGTATTGATCATCTGCTATGATTCTAGCATTCTGATTATTATAAGTAGAAATTCAGCTGATAAGTTATAAAAAAATTTCCATCTAGAAAGGAACTATGTAATTATTTATCTTTACATTTTCCACTACATTTCGTTTACATTTACATTACGTTACATTTCGTTTCCACTACATTATTGATGAAATTTTATTGAAATTTATACAAAAAAAATTTATGTTTTTTTTAAATTAACATTAACTTTATCAATTACAATATAGGTACTTAATATCAAATGAAACTAAGAAAGCAGGACCGTAAATTAAACCAATAAAGTCAGATGAAATTATTTTGTTTGTGAAGTGGTGTTAATCCTATTACTATGTTTTATGAACAATTACACTGATTTATATTTTGCATTAACAGTATGTTTGTATATCTTTAGGTATGTGCAGTTCATATTTTATTAGTTTTGGTTATCTGTATTGGATTAGTGTTCAGCATGAAAATTCAACTAGTCCTCATCCATTTTATATCTGCAGCAACATGCATTTTGCTTCTCTGCAAAATGATTTATCAGATAGAATACATTGAACACGATTCCTATGCCGTCAACTGTACTGTAAGTATAATTGAATTCACCAATAGTACTGTAATTAAGTAATGTATCAGTTATGTACTTATTTCATATCTTTATCACTTTTTATTAATATGTATTAAAAGTAATAAGGCTTGACGATCTATATAAATGTGGAACCTTTCATGAAAAAGTCTTTTAACCAATCTGTCCGGTACAAACAAAAAAATATATTGCCTTTAGGGAACATAATAATAATTTACTATCAAACCTTGTAAATATAGGCCATTCTAAAATATCCACACATTGAAGCATGACTTTTTTGTAAACGTATATTTTGGAAGAAAAATAGAAATCAAATATTTATGCTACAGATTTTTATGATATATCAAAATACGAATGCTAAGATAACAATTGTGATAGAAATATTACGAAATATATGTTGTATTCCGATTTTTTTTCCAAATATATAATTGGTTATGTAAAAGTCATGCTGCGATGTTCCCACTGCACGCCCCTGATATATATAAATTTTTAAAAAACAACTACGTATGTATGTATTAAACTTTCTCTTACTAATGATGGGAACCTACCAAAAATATTCTCTTGGTACTTTTCTTAAGCCTCAGTAAAAATTTAGATAATTTTCAAAGCATTCTAATCTAGCCACCAACTGATTCCTTGAGATAAAACTTCATGCAGTTAGATCAATGACTGTATTGATGAATTTGAGTGCCCCAAACCAATCCCGAGATAACTTGTACTCATTCTTTTTTGTGAGTGGCATCTGGGAGTAGTTGTGTGAAATTTATTTGGAATGTTTTAAAGAATGTATTGGTAGACCTTGCCACCTGGAAACAGAAAAAACAACATCTCTAAGTCACATTATGAAAAAAAAACTGCAAACAACACAGAAAAATGTAATTTATTGCATACCATTGTATATTTAGCTCTTGTTTATTTTTTAAATCCTTTTCTATGTTGATAAATAATGAAAAATACTGTAGGTAAATCTATAAAATGTCCAAAGAAAAATAAAATTCAAAATATTTTATAATCAAATATATTTTATAATAAAATTCATACATTTTATTTTACCTGTTTTCACCATTTTGTGACATTTGCAATAATAATGCCGGAGAGTCAGCATATCAAACAGACAGATCTGCACCAAGCCATTATAAGGGTTACAATGTACATTTACGTCCTGGGCTTCTAACTGGTTGAATATCTTCACTGAAGATAATATAAATACCAGGGGCGTGCAGCGAGAACAAGAAGCTTGACTTTTATTTAAACATATATTTGAAAAAAAATCTAAATTAAATATATTACGAGATATATCTCTTATTTCGGTTTCTTTTCAAAATATATGCATAGGAAAAGTCATACTTCTTGTTCTCACTGCACGCCCCTGATACATACATATGCATCGTCAGGTCATTATATGTTTACATATTATAGTATCTAATTACAAAAAAAAGTTTTTAAAAAAATAGAGTTTAGACTGTGGTAATGGTGACATGCGTAAATTGAACTTTCAATTTTGATTTGAAGCATCTATTAACACCATAAGTAGCATGCTTACATAGTAGCCATAAGTACCATAAATAGCACATTACTAAATTACAGTACACAGATTTAATGTCAATCTAATAATCAAATTTAAAGAAGTAAAATGTTAAGTTACTTGTCATTTCAACAAATTTTATTTCTATTTGCATTTAATGCTGTAATTTAAACAATAATATTAAGAAATCTAATAATTCTTTTCTTCAAAGTTTCAGTACTCTTCAAATAGTTCCCAATTGACATTCAACAATGCAGAATGGTTGGGCTTCCGAAAAACTGGCAATGGAATAACTTTACCAAAATTAGTAAAAGGATACATTGGTTTGATTATTATCATTACGATAAGAGCTATTGTTGAATTCAGACAATCTGTTGATAGGTAAATAGATTTTAATTATCAAAATTATTAAAACAGTTTTAGTTTAGATATAAAGAATATTGCAATTTTATCGGTACATGTGTTGATGTCTGTGTTATTCTGCCATGGATCGGTGTTTGTCGTAGCTGACGTTTCCAGAAGGACTTCTAATACCATCTGACGACTGTATAAAGACTGCCACTTAAATTCGACAAGAGCGTGTTAATTATTGTCTTTTTTGATGGGAGAATTCATCCCACAGAGAATAAAATATGTATAGAGATGAACTTAACCTCTTCAGAAAAGGGTAATTGATCACAGTGGAAGAATGTCTAAGACATATTTATAATGCAATTAAAATATGTATTCTTGTATAATTTAATCCTCTAGTAAACAAGACTTATATTTTACACTAGAAATATAATTTTACTGACGTTATACTGTTTAAGAGTATTTAGTTTGACCTTTTCATAATGGTTTCAAATTCTCAAGCTCGTGGTAATTTTTTAAAGATGGCTAACATATTGGCAACAGACGTGGCACCAAATTGTGAACAAAGATTTTATGTCTACATAGTTATTTTGGTGGTCTGCGGTGAATGCAGAATTTGTTCCTGAAGGACAAACCGTTTATGCAGCATTAAATTATTAGGAGGTAATGGAACAGTTACGAGCATGAGTGAGGGGTGTCAGTTCTGTATTTTTTTTTTACAAACAAAAACTAGATTTTGCAACAGAACAGTGCTCCAGCACAACATTTTTCACCAATAATTGAAATGCCGTGGGCCTCATTCGTCCTACTTGGCTCTCTCTGACTTTTTTCTGTTTCTCAAAATCAATGACAATCATCGGGGGGTCACGAGTTAATTATGACATATGTTTTAAGTAGCCTTGCACCGAATTTGACTTTGATTATCACTTCCTACAGTAGAAAAAAGTTGAACCAAGTGTGTTCCTTTAAGAGAGGAGCAGTTTAATGAACCATGTAACAAAGATTGAATTTATGTTCTGTAATTGTTATAATTTTTTCTACAAACTTAATTATTTGATTGTTTATATAGAAGTGTTTATGGCAACAATAAATAATTATTCTTTTGGGTAATTTCTTGTGAAATTTTTACTCCAATTGTTTTAATTAACATTGGCTCAAATATTTGCAACTTCTCATAACTTTTTTGATCCAATTTCTGAAGTTTTCTTGGATCAGGATTATACTGAAGAATCAGTTTCATTGAAAGGGTCGTTCTCTTTAAATCATTTTATAGTACTTTATATGCAATTGCACTTATATTTTCCAAAAAAATTATTATTGATCTTTGTATTTCAGATTTAAAAAGCATGATCCTACAATTCGACCTCACCTTATGTTTCCTCATATTACGAGGCTTGACGCTGACAAAGATGTCAAACACTTCTTCCAGTATCTGTTTAATTATGGATTTTACAAGTTTGGTGTTGAGGTACTATAATCTTTTTACTATCAGAGTCGATCCACACTATCGGGCCGCTCCCGGTCTGCTCTCGCTCAAGTAAAATATCATGACATCCACACTGGCGAGCAAATTTAAATCACGCTTCATCTTTTTTGATCAGTTTGCTCTGATCTGCGTTTCAAGTCGGACGTATATTATATAATTATTCATCAAAATTATTTTAATTAAGTTCAATTAGTTAAAAACATTTTTTTCTTAAATGTCATTTAATTTTTCTATTGAAGAATAAATTAGCTATTATAACTATTCTTTTAGTTACAAAAAAATTTAATAAATAATGCATTCATTTTATTACCTTTTTCATAATTCCATGTTTTCTGTATACCCTTTATTGCAAAAATTAACTTGATGTTATGCACTCAAGATTGGAATATGAATGATCAAAGACAAACTGACCTTTGGCCATTCACACTAAAGCTAGGACAAGTTCGATCTTGCTCCAGTCAAATATTCTTCCGTACTATTCTGTACCGTACTATTCTGTACCGGAACTGATCAGACTGTGATCAGACTGGAACCAGAGCGCGATTGGACTGGACATGGCATGCTAATTAATATTGGAACTTCAATGCTTGCACAAAAATAGATATGTATTTCCCAATTTGTTAGCAAGATGGATAGTATCTGAAATTTTTTAAATTAATGGAACCTGATATCCTCGAGTCTACATATAATATATTATTTTTTGTACAGATTCATTTCATAGATTATAATCCTAACTGCATACAAAAATATATGATAAAATAAGAAAAAAAATATTTTTGAAAATAACTATGTACATATAAGTTAATGTTTCAACATTTAATGTTTCAGTTTAACGACTTCAAAAAATACCTAATGGGGTTTATAAATTTAATTTTGTTTGGTATTGATTTTAAAACTCAATAATGATTAAGGCATTCAAAACAAATACACTTTATTTTTAGTACAAAATATCAATTTTCAGGTATGTTTGATGTGTCTCGTTGGTGTTATTGGATCAAGGATGGATGTGTGGGCTGTCCTGTATAGTGGTTGGCTGTGCGTGCTGTGGTGTTCCAGCAGAGATCGCCTAGCTCGGTTGTGGAAATGGTTTGTTGGCTTCATCGTGGTTGTTTTACCCGTCCAGTACATCCTAGTAGTCGGATTGTTGCCACAACTATGCGTGCAGTTTCCTTGGATGAGTTCAAATGAGGTAAATCATTTAAAAACATGTTATTGTATTTACCACTGCACTTCAATTATAATAATTTTTCACTCTTCATAGTGCTTTTGTTTCAAATCATCTTTATATGTAGGTATGCATTTTTAAAATTTATTTAAAAAAATAGAGATGTGAATACGGAATACGTGTCATATCAATATTCTTACTATTTTCAAACTAAGCTAAACACTTGTGCTATGAAAATAGGACTAACTTGCTGGTCTGGAGTGAGGTTCGAATCCGCGATTGGATCACGAGGCGAGAGTCCTAAATAAAAGTCCTAAAAAAAAAATTTTAACATAATGACATGGAGTCAAACAGACAAGTCCCAGCATTTGTAATTACTATATTAATCGTCTTAATGCAGGCTATAAAAGTATTATTAGGCTGATGATGTTAATTTTGGTATACAGTAAAACCCCCTTAATTCGAACCCCGATAATTCGAAATTCGCCGTAATTCTAAATTTTTAAAACTCACAAGTCCCAAAATGCTATTTTCATAGTAGATTAACCCCGATAATTCGAAAACCCCAGTGATTCATAATTCAAAATAATTTTCAGTCCCTTGCGGCGTAAATCAATACATTTGAGATCACAAAATTCAATTTTTTTTTAAATTTGACGAAATTTAAACAAACATTTCGATTTTTTCGCGGGTGAGAACAACATATATATATGTGGTACTTTAGTAATATAAATGTCGCGGTCTTCGTATTAGCATAGTAAATATTGCGTTTTCAAAATGATTTCTTGAAATATGCAAAAATACAGACTTTTTCACCAAATTAATGACTTTTTTCACGAGTTTTACGATTTTTGGAGAATTTTGCAATTTTATTGCGATTTAAAATTTTTTTGTACCATGATTTTCGAATTAGGGGGGTTCCGCGTAATTCAAAATGTTTATTTTTAAGTCCCTTCAATTTCAAATTAACGAGGTTTTACTGTATCAAATTGGATATTGGTCATTTTTTTGATTTAAAAAAAATCCAAGCTTGCAGAAATGACAGACTTTCAATATTTCATGGGAAACTATCTGGGAACAATTCTCCAGTCTACACAATCGCACAAATTTAGAAACGGTTGATTTATCAAAAATAAAAAATTATAAAAGTTCTCCTAATGTTGGCAATGAATTATAATGCATACACATACTCTAATTACAATTTTTATAATATAGTTTCTTTTCTTAGTCTGTGTTTTTCATTGCTTATATAATTTTTTCTTTATAACTTATATAATATTTCCCAACTCCATTTTATTTTGTTTACTGTACCTCATCTAATTTCTCGCTTCTACTTTGATACTCTATTTCTGTTTTAATTTTGATAACACATTTTTGTTAATTTTATGATATTATTTATATAATTTTGAAACACGTTAGTGCGCTTGTGTAAAAGATTAACTTTCCATGGATTATTATAATTAAATAAGTACATAAATTTCACATCTCTATTTTTTTTTAAAAAATTAAATTAAATTAAATAATACATTTAAGTATGCAGTACTCTTATTATTTAATTCGATTCAGCTAGTCACTAGCTTACCGATCTTTGAGAAATAAGATGTATCACAGCATTTACTCAGGTAACAGAAGTATATTTTAATGTTTCACTGTCTTGTTTTTAGCTTTTACAGCGAACCCGAGATTGGATGATGCTTCCCGATCCGACCCATCCTCCATACGCCCTTAAGCTTGTCTGCGACTTGATCTTGCTATTGCTGTGCTCTCGGCAGTCTTTGGTATTCCGTATTGAGAGGAGACACGGGGTAACCTACAAAGGTGGCTGCAACACAGATACAATTCCTGAAAACTGGGAAACCCAAGAGTTTCATAATCCTGTTCCTGATTTTGTCACATACATAAGGTAATTGTTCTGTTACTACTGAAAAACAATTGCAAAGTTGAACTGCTGACCTCGCTTGCAAGTTTTCAACGCCGCTTTGTGTCAGCCATTGCGCATTCTCTATATTCTTAAAGCCTCTTTTATTTTATTCTAACTTCCCACCATCTTCTAAAGGCTATTAAGTAGTTTAATACATGTAGTTTAAGCAAAAAAATATTTATAGGAGTATTTTAGCAAAATAATTATTATTTTAGCGCAGTTTTAGCGTTATATCTACTTTTTACTTTGTTAAAAAGTAAATATATTTAAATAGTAAATTTGACTTTTAAATTTTGAATTGCACTTTTATAGTATTTAATTTTAAAAATAAAATGAATATTCTAATCTAATCTGAAACCAAAAACACCATGAGCTGGATTGAAGTAAAAATTCTCATCAAAGCAAAAAGCTGAGAAACTTCTTTCAACTTGTAACCTTTTAATGAAATTCTGCAGGTCTTGGTTAGATGTCATGAAGAGGATGGCGCTTCTCGGCTCACTATGGGTGACATTAGCAATTATGTTTTTGACTGGAACGAACCGCGTGAACCTTTTCTCCATGGGCTATTTGATTGGATCATTTGTTTTCCTTTGGCAGGGAACTGATCTTTACCTCAGACCGATAAAAAGCACATTAAAGTGGTATGTTTTATTTACTATTTACATATTTATGTTTTGTGTGAGCAATGAATGTTTTTTAATTTATCTATTTCATATTAAATGTCTCTATCTTCCATTCAAATTTATTGGTTAGATAGTGTATTTCAATATGCAAGGCAGATGTTCAGTTTCATTATCGATATATGATAGCCATTCCATTCAATTTTATATATTTTTATTTATGAAAATTCTTTCTTTTTGTTTATATGAAGAAATCCGTCCATGAATCCAATTTTTATTTTTGCAGAATTATACCTAGTGGCAGGTTCAGGATTTCATTAATTAAAGTGGTTTGTGCGTTAGCTAAAAAAATATTAACTTGCGAGCCTGGGTGTTGAAACTACACCTCCTGGATACATATCTTTGGAATGCTGATACATCAGCCTTGATATTGTCCACTCAAAAAATCATAATCAAATCCATCAAACCGACACTAATTTTTCCTAAAAATTCTTAAGTTACTGTTTTGTGTATTCATTTTACCACGCTTATATAAGTTATATTAGCTTCACCTTTGTCTGGAAGTTTTTTCTCGATCGATCGATATTTCACCTGCTTCCCAATGTCCAGTTGTGCTGAAATTTTGCATACAGTCATATTCTCGATGACAATACATGAATCAATTATCAGATTCACTAATAATTAATCAATCCATCGTAATTAATTTATCAACCTTTTATTTGGAAAATTAGTTAATGAGCTCATTAAAAGATGGGGCTGGTTTCCTACCGAAGTGTTGCCAACATATAAAAATGTTCTCAGGTTTTAGTAGGTAGAGATTTCTCAAGTGTTATGTCGATATAAGCTTCAGATGGACAACTGCAATTTCAGCACAACTGGACATTGGGAAGCAGGTGAAATATCGATTGTAAGATTCCTTCCAGACAAAGGTGAAGCTAATATAACTTATATAAGCGTGGTAAAATGAATACACAAAACAGTAACTTAAGAATTTTTGGGAAAAATTAGTGTCGGTTTGATGGGTAATATTAAGATTCTAAATTTTTATGCTGATTTTGATACTGATTTTTTGTAAAGATTTTGTATGCTAGATAATATAAAGACTAAGAAAAAGTAGAAAATCATATTACATGAAAAAAAAATTTTTTTAGAACAAGCTTATATTTAAATGTACTAAAAAATTAAAAATAAATTTGCAGCAAAAAATTTTTTGCCTCACTCTCAATTCTGTAGACTATATCAATATCTTAAGTGCCCTCCATTTATTTGGAGAGGGAGACAATAATTTTTTTGCTGCAAATTTATTGTTTACAGTACATTTAAATATAAGCGTGTTTTTTTTTACATTTTTTTTACATGATAAAACATTGAAGGCTTAACACACGGAAAAAAAAATTCCATCTGAAGCTTATATCGACATAACACTTAAGAAATCTCTACCTACTAAAACCTGAGAACATTTTTATATGTTGGCAACACTCGCTTACTCTAATACCATATTATAATCTTTAAGAAAAATTATGATTTAATTCAAAAATAAAAAAATTAAGTTGATATACCTACTTGTAATATTAATCTTTTTAGGTGGAATTGGCTGCTTGGCTATAATGTGGCTGTCATAGTAATAAAAGCTTGCCTGCAAATATTGGGTTGTATTTTTATACAGTCGATGCAGAGCAACGCATGTTGGCTTGTACAACTCTTGGGTGTCGGTTGCATCGACAAGTTCAGTGGCAGATCTTTAAAAACGTTTTTCAAAATGATGACCCCAGAAGCTGACCACGTAAGTGATTATGTACGCCAACCTCTCATACGTAGTATATTCTTAATGGGTAGTATACGTTCCTGTGTATAGTCCCTATGTGTAGTTATATTATTGTCTCGTATGCTAAAAAGGATTACACAAAATACTGTACCTAAATGTACCCTTGAAACCCCTCATATTTTTAATGGGATGCGGTGAGGAATATTTAATTTTTTTGTCCAGAAAAAATAATTTAACTAGAATTTTATTTAATTCTATCCGTTTATTTTAGGAATGCTCTGTACCTCGGGAAGATATTGGTTTGGCGTGGGATGGAGTGTGCTTTGGCTTTCTTCTGATGCAAAAGAGATTATTCAGAAGTCATTACTTCTTAAGGATCATTAGTGAAAGTAAAGCAATCACAATCCTGCAATCTAGGTTATTACTTTTCCTTACATTTTAGCTACACTAAGGGCCTGTTGTTTGATCAGAAGTTAGAGTAAGAGTTAAGCAAAAAGCATAGATTTTTTACGTAAACGGGTGTTTTGTTTGGTGGAGAATGCAAAAATCTATGTTTTTTTCTTAACTATTACTCTTACTTCTGATCAAACAACAGGCCCTAAATGACAATTCATTTATTTACATTAAAATATTAAAACAAACTTGTACAAGAACAATGTCCGATTTTACTTTACAAATTCAATTAAACATAGCTTATGAGTAAATTTTATTAATCAAAGAAAGAGCCAATTAATTGTATGTATTTTTGTCAACATATTAAAAGCTTGTATACAGCTGTAGAATAAAACTCGCAAATTGGAAACCAAGAATTCCTTAAAGGCATTTTTTTTGCTGCTTATCTGAGATTGATTTTTTACTGTAAATATTTATTAAGATGCTTGAAAAAGTAAAAAAAATCCTGAAGCAAGATGAGTTCTCTTTGATCAGTGCTGATTGTTTGCCACATATTTTTTCCACTAAGGCTTTTAATTTGTCATATTCAATAGCAGTTAATAGAGTCCTCCACAAAACAAATTAACAAATATTTTCTAACCCAAAATGATATTACGAATCATTTATAAAAAATATATTAAAAAATAACTTATTTTCAATCTAAATAACATATCATTTACATTTTATGGCAGCATATGATTCCCAATAGCACTCCCAATCCCAATGGATCATCACCCAGCAGTGTATAATTTTTTTTTTAATAAACTATCAGAGAATATATAAATATATCAAGTTGTATTGCATACTTCTAGGGGTGCCGAATTAATTGAAGAGTTACGCATAAAACAAATGTCGTTACAAGATGAACAGGAAAAAAAGATTTTGGAAAAGATCAAGGTGAAAATGGACAGAATCAAGGCAAACCAGCAAAAGATTCAGGGTCCTGCTTATAAAGATACAACTAACCACTTTGTAGGTAAGAATTCCACATTTATAAAAAAATTATCTAGGAACACACTAATGAAAATCAAGAGGTTATTAACGTTAAGACCACATCTGCATCCAACAGAAGAAATGGCAATCTTGGAATGCCAGTTGTTATGTTTTCTCTACGCATAGATATTAATCTACGAGTATGTAAATTAGGTTTGTAGATTGGTTGATTAACATGAACAAAACACGCTCAATGACAAAAATTTGTGAGAATCAGTAATAAAATTATTAGAATGATACATACTAAGTAAACACATACTTTAAATTAAGCAATAGAATGTATGTCGAGGGTCCTCAGCCAAAAGGGTGTAAGTGATTATTTCGAACTTTACAGGAGAGCAAAACTAAAGTTTTAACAATCTGATTTTTTCAATATTTCTGTTATTATTAAACGATTTCCATATTTGTTTTTTAGGAATGGTTGATAATAAAACTTTCAACTTCGTTAATAAAAGTTTTTTGTGATATAAGCAATACTTGGTTTTAAAAATCACATACACCCTTCTGCCTGTCCCAAAATGGGTCCAGAATTCACTTAATACATACCTAC
Source organism: Agrypnia vestita (assembly GCA_016648135.1). Classification (NCBI taxonomy): domain Eukaryota; kingdom Metazoa; phylum Arthropoda; class Insecta; order Trichoptera; family Phryganeidae; genus Agrypnia; species Agrypnia vestita. The sequence goes on along the minus strand of JADDOH010002473.1, from coordinate 35,729 downwards.
TTATATTTATATGAGAATATTTTTTTTTAAATTAATTGACTTGATTGGAAAATTTACGGCCGGTAAGTAAATTTACAATCGTAGATACCCCCTATAAAAGTTGAAGTTTGTACATGAAAATTAATGCTGTATCTTTCGGTTCTTCGCTTCTTATTTGTCAGAGACAATCGAGGTTGAGCAGATCCTAGTTAATTAAATTGCAAATCCAATTCGGCCATCAACCGGGATGACCGACGTATTTAATAATTATCCCTTTCAACCCGGGTTGATACGATCGTGCGTTCACATAAAAAAATATTTCCCGCCAACTAAACCGTTTTTGGGTTCAAACGGGCCTGCACGATCATTGCAGGCCAGTTTGAACCTGAAAAACGTTTAGTTAGCGGGTAATATTTTTTTATGTGAACGCACGATCGTATCGATCCGGGTTGAAAGGGTTATAAAAGCGATTTGGATAGTTAACTTAGTGGATCAGAATATTATTCATCATCAAACAGAAATGAAACCGTTTGAAACTTTTACTCACTTTCGGTATTAGTTGTCACCGTTTCTTAAAATTCTGGGCAACTATAATTTTAAACGTCTTGATTTAAGCCTAATTATTTTTGTTTGATTTTTCAAATTCAGTTTTTAGAACGAAATTCACCAACTTTCTCGTTCTCTCGTTTGACGAAAAGTACATGATTTCAAGTTGTTATCACCAAATATCCTAAAAAATATAATGTTTCTTGAGATCCTCATATTAAAATACAAATATAATTAAATTTAACAAAACACCTTACCAGGAATTTTAAATAATAAAAAAAAAATAACTCAAGCTTTAAATAGATATCATAAACACCAAAAACTATTTTCCGAATGTGCGTCTACAGAAAGCACTTGTAGAAATGGCGCATTTGACAAAAAAAATCTGAAAATTTCATTCCGGTAACGGGTGTAATTGCTTTACCCACGAAATTATTCACAGGAACAAAAGGGCGCAAGGGGGGGCCTTAATGATTTTTTCGGTCGACCAAAAGGGGGTAAGGTAACAATCAGCCTTTTGGTTTTTTTTTGTAAATATTGTCACATAAGCCCTTCTTAAAAAATCAATAACTAAGTTTAGAGTGGGAATTGGCACAGGTCCTTTTGCCTGCCTAAGAATAATATTAATTTTCGATAAAATGTCCCTTATGCCCTTTTGGCTGAGGACCCTCGATATGTTTAATTGCCTACAGAAATGAATGAAATATCAAAAGAAGTCGTACAAAAGTTAAATATTAAATAAATATTCAGTTCACTTAGTATTTATAAAACACAGTATTGTTATTATTAGGTCCTTACATATGAAATTGGCGTTTTGCCGTACTGGCAAATTTGATCTCAAATATCTTCTCTTTGGTTAGGAATTCCAAATCCAAATTTATACAGCTATTTACTCATGTATTTGTGTTTTGAAAATTATAATTCATTTGTTTTTTCCTCAATTGTTTTTTTCTTTACATCACTCAGTTTACAAAATGAAAAACTTGAAATATCGCGTTATTTACGAGTACGAGTTCCACCGTGGCACCAGTGCTGCAGAAACGGCTCGAAGGATTAATGATGTGTATGGCGACGGTGCCGCAAAAGAAAACACAGTGCGTTTTTGGTTCCAACGTTTTCGTTCTGGAAATTTCGACCTGCAGAACAAGCCCCGTGGACGGCCGGAGACCAAAGTTGATAATGAAGAATTTGAAGGCTATTGTGGAAGCGGATCCATCGCAAACCACATCCGAGTTAGCTGCAGGCTGCGGTGTTGGTGATAAAACTGTTTTAATCCACTTGAAGCAAATTGGTAAGGTGAAAAAGCTTGAAAGGTGGGTACCTCACCATGCCCCAAGCGAAAATTGACTCCAAAAAAGTTACTTGTGAGCGTTTGGTGGACTAGTGCTGGTGTCGTTCACTACAGCTTTCTTAAATCTGGCCAGAAGATTACGGCAGATGTCTATTGTCAGCAACTGCAAACCATGATGGAAAAGCTAGCTGCTAAACAATCGAGGCTGGGTAATCGCTCTAGGCCACTGCTGCTTCATGATAACGCTAGACCACACACTGCACAACAGACGGCTACCAAATTAGAGGAGCTTCAATTGGAATGTCTAAGACATCCACCGTACTCTCCGGACCTTGCTCCAACAGATTACCATTTTTTTCGAAATTTGGATATCTTCTTGCAAAGGAAAAAATTCAATTCCGATGGGGCAGTCCAAACCGCCTTCAAAGATTTTATTGATTCCCGTCCGAACGGTTTTTTTAGTAAAGGGATCGATGAACTACCTATGAGATGGCAAAAGTGCATAGATAGCAATGGTACATACTTTGATTAAATAAATATATTATAATAAAAAAAAATCGGCTTTATGTTCCTCCCATACTAAACGCCAATTTCATATGTAAGGACCTAATATATACTAAAAAAAAATTAAAACTTGCTCTTTAAATTATGATTGTGTTTGTGATAATATGAAAGGTATAAATTCAGTACCTATTGTTTTGATTTATAACTCATAAAAAAATAGTTGTATTTATGTCTTGATTTATATTGATTTGATTAACAAGCAACAATAATAATATGTCTAAGGCTTCAATTGATTGGACAACTATAATTATTTATATTATTTATTTTGTGTGTTTCTCACAGTGTTTGTTTGTTTATGACCTGTTATTCCCTCTAACATTCCTACCTCGCTTTGACAATACAAATATCCCCTCAATAGAAGACGTATCGGAAATAAAGAGCAGTTTAAAAAGAAGTGGATCAAATGTCAGTGAATGTTGCGTGTCTGTGAGGACCCCCGCGGATGGCTACCATACCCCGCAGACCCCCACTACCCCTGGGAGTCCCCGGGGGTACCATACACCCATAAGTGAGGAAGGCTCGCCGCAACACCTTCAATCACCACCGGGTCCTCCCTCCCCCTTCTCCGCCCTGAATACAGTGTCCCTGGATGCATATTTGGAACCCAGACGGATCTCGTTTGGCTCGCCGCCCACGTCGGAGCTGAATCCCCGTGCTCGCTCTCCCTCAGAATCTTATCCTGTGTTCTCTCCCCCGACCCTGCGCCGCCCCCCTCCCCTGCAGGCCCTACAGCTGCACACGCCGCGACACTCCATCATCTCCTTCTCGGGCCGCTCTCTGCTCTCTCATCACACATGTAACGTTCTACTCTTCTTCTTAAAGCTTTATAAAAAGCATCTCGCATATGTGATAACAGTAACACTGCATCTGTATATATAAACTAGGTGTGATGACTGTAAATGCTTTATGTACTTTCTTTTTCAGATCCTTTTATATACCAAAAACAAAATTTTGTTTATTTTAATATTTCTTTTGAGAAAATTTATGTAAATTATACACATTTTTCAATTTTCACATGTTATATAAATCTGTGTATCTCCCTTTGTATATTTTTTAATTTTATTTGATATACTGACAACCACAATCAAGTGTAATTTTAAACCATCAAAGAAATTGAATTGGTTAGCCATAGGAAAATTGTACTTATCTTTGGTTTACTGTATAACACCTGTAAGATATTGTTTATAATTGATGTTAATTTTAAATGTTAAATATTCATGCAGTTATTTAGGTTTCAATAAATAGTGCATGCGTCAACAATAAAAATATTGTTATATTACAAAACTATACATATTTAATTCATGAATTGTAACATCAATAATTATTAATGTGTAAAATTATTTATCCAAATATTAATGAATTTCCATGGAAAATGTAATGAGGTAATTTTAACCACAGTACCCCGCATAGGTGTGCAGAAACTAAATTAAAAAATTAATTCATTTACATTCACGAATCTCATTGATATGCCGGCCTGAAACAAATTTATAAACAGGTTTGTTAAAATACTTCTTATCTAATGCAATTCACTTTTACATATATTGCAAAATTGTTGAATTTTTTGTAAGTCTATTTAATCTATCTAAACAGATTTATTGGCTCATTGGCTATTGATTGACTAACAGATTTAAATGTGTAATTTCAACAAACTCAAAGAGTTACCAATTACTTTAATTTACTTAAAGTTTTTTTTTATAGATCAAATTTTCCCTGAGAGTAGACCGACATATCAAAAAACCACCCCGACAGACTACAAAAATGGTAAAGTGTTAATAAAAGCAATAATGCTATGGCTTCATAACAGGGTTGTGGTATTTTCATGACTATGGTGTCTGAATAATTAAGCTTTTATATGTACTAATTATTTTACTAAGCTGATGGTGTTTGGTGATATTCTAAATTTATAATAACCCATACATAAGAAAAACAACTCTAGTAATTTATTTATCTTATACACACATATATATATATGTATGTATAGTGTTCATGCTGAAAAATAAATAAATAGTGTATGGTTTTGCATAACAGTGGATAACATGATTGTGTGCAACAATAAAATTTATTAACCGTGTGATTTAATTTATGCATCATTGCTTTTTTCACAGCATTCATTACAAAAGAGTGGTAAGAAATATTGAAATGTTCATCGTCATTATTCTAATATTCAACAATGTGTACTCCATTACAACATGTGATGTTCCAGTACTGTCATTACATATTAGGTACAGGCTCAAAAATTTCATGTGAACACGTCTCTGTCGAAAACTTTTGACTGACGAAAAATATTGTGGTTGTTAAAAATGGAACTATCTCAAAGTAATTATGTATATAGAAGAGTAGGATACTTGCACGAAGATCAGGGGTACGATCCAAGGCCTTAATTCGATAATGATAAAAATCATTTATTTCCATGATGTATTTTTAACATCTTAATCCATTCTTAGGATGCACTCCGTTGTGAATACACAAAGCTGGACTGGATAGGTTAAAAACTGACCAAATCAAACTAAGCAGTGTTTAGAAGTATTAAAATTAAAAAAATATATGACAATAATATAATAAAAGCTCTTTACTAAGCTTATTGGCAGGGTTCTATGTTATGTAAATATACACACATACATTATGTACAGATTCAATATCAGTCACTGAAAATAGTTTTTTTCTTAAATAAATATGTTCTGGCTTCATCAAAACTTTGGAACAAATTAAGCATTTTTCTACATCTACACATTGTGTCCTTCTTACAGCCGCATTCGGAAGTATTATAATGTGTAAGAATAAAGATTATGAGCATGCTTTGATTCTCAAACAGGCGATGTTAATTATGTAAATATAATCTCTCTTAATGTGTACACCAACGTTGTCTACAAATGCCAGCTACAAATAAATTTTGTGAAATATCCACATTTGCTTGTATATCATGCTTTGTTTTGTAATTATATGTGTTAATTCTAATCTTGAAAATCCCTTTTTATATAATTTTCAATGGATTAAGTAAATATAATCTTAATAAATTTATATCATATCCATGATGTTATAATAAGGTTTGAAATTTTTTTATTGTCAATTGTGTTAGTTTTTAAAATATATATTTTTTAAATTACTAATAAATTTCGAAATAGTATGTTTTCAAATTTCTCATAAGTGTAGAAATATGACATTTTTAAATTTAATAAAATTGTGATTAGAATACTTTTCTCAGTTATGTTACTTTTGCGGTTACATTTTTTCCTATCAAGTTATTCCATTACTTCTTTAATGCTGACACTTAATTTGAAATTTTTACAGCTATCAGATCTGGAGACTATTACATGTTTGATGAATTTGATGACGATGAAGAACTTGATTTAATCTCCGAGAAGGATAGCGATGAGAGCGATGACGGAATAGACAATAGGTTAACTCTAGGGGAGGTAAATATTAAAAATCTTATAGTACTGTGATAGTTAATTCCCGATTTGTTTTTTTTTTCGTGTGGTTTGTTCGCTTCATTACAAAGGGAGTTCTGTACATTTACATCAATTTACATGGCTTTGGGTAAAATTATGTGTTTCGTTTGTATTTTTCACATGGTATCACAAAACAATTATTCAGCATCATATTTTTAACTGATTATGTGGTTTATTGAACTTGAATATTTTTATTTTTGTGAATGTTTTTTCATGGATTACACCAACCATTTCAATATTTAAAAAAATATGAAAACTTTTCCGGTTGAAATTAAAAGGCTGTTTCTGTTAAAATATAAAGAAGAATGAATTAGTTTTGAATGAAATCAAAATGATGCACATCTACTGCATTATGTATAATGTTACCGAAACTATAAATTAATAAATAATTTTGGTTTAACATAAAATGATTGCTTTCTACAAATACATAAATATATTTTTATTAGCACCTATGCTTCCATATAAGTAGATTTAAATAATGTTTTTATGAATATTTTTAAAAAGTTAAAGTAATTTGTAGCTGGCAGATTTCATTTTATACAAGACAAAGAAGAAATGCATAAATACTAAAAATAAACAAAATTTTATTTTTACATTTGATTTTTCTACGTAACTATCACTTTTGAAATACTATGAATGAATTTAAATAAATTAAATTTGTTAATAGTGATATTTATTCCACTTCATAAGCTCTATTTGATATGTGATACTCACTTTAATTAATTTATTTTAATTAATTAAAATAAATTTGTTTTAAGAATGTTTGAAAATGGGATTTCATGTTTACTTGCACATTGATCAGACAAATTGGTGGAATCAATTTAAAACACTCAAATTGATTTTATTAATTTTGTAAACTGAATGTTTGAATTCTAATACCATAATTTATATTATTCCCAGACAGCAACGGGCTGTCTGCGAGTAATGTGTCAGGGGGCGTAAAATGTATTATTTTATAACATCATGCTATGGCCATCCATGTATGCGGTTATATTGGGACACCAGCAGATCACCAACGGGTCCATGATTTTTTTCGACCTAATTAATTGTTTTCTTAATTACAATGATAAAAGCTAATTTATTTAATGTTATGTAAGCTTGCTTTATTCAAGTGAACTATATCTAACAATATTATTAAAATGACAATAGTTATATAAGATCTGGGCTACATCTGGAATCCGTCCGAGTATTTGAGTAGGCAAGTAATCCCAGAAGTAATTTTCCCACCATACCAGGTGCTTGTGTCCTTTTTACTTAAAAAAAAAAAAATTCCAAAAAATAAATATTTGTGATTATAACCTTAGCCTAATAAAATACAACCCTGTATCATGCATGTGACTATCCTCTCACTACCTCCCTGTTGTATCAGCTCTTGAGCACAGCGATGAAGACTGACATTGGTCAAGCAACATTAATGAGGAGAGAGTCGTTGCCGAGACAGTCGATGCGGTCTCGTCTCTCCACTCGCTCGCTGAGACGAACTCCGGTCATATCAAACGAGGCCGACGTCCCCGCCAGTGCTGTAAGAATAAATGTTCTTCTGTGCACATAGTACTTTTCATATTAAACTTCATTATATATTTTATACATATTTATATAGTTTGTAGTAAGTATGTAAAGCTTTAATTTTATTTGCTAATTCTTTCATTATCATTCATAATCATTGAGAATTTTTTCAGTAAATGTAATTGTCACATTGAGTTGATTTATTTTAATATGTACTAAAGATTTGTGATTTTTTTGTTTGTTTTTTGATCGATTGGCATTTATGTCAGTTATGATTTTTCAATTTTTTTATTCACATTACTATCTATTTTGTAGAAAGTGACATGTCATCTTCTGTAAATAATTCTCATATAGATTCACGTAAGTGTGTACCTAAATGTAATGTCATCTATCATATTTTTACCATTTGATGTATACATATTTAAATGTATTATTAATGAAATATTTCTAACTTTTTCATGAAATATCCTTTTATTTTCATGCTAACAATATTTTGGATATTGTATGTATATATTAAAAGCAAAACTTTATATATTCAATTATCTTTATCCCTACCCATCTATATTATGTAATCAAATTTGTTTTCTTCAAAATACTTGATGAATACAGTGGAAATTGTTTAATATGAAATGTCAGTCAAGAAGGGGTTTACACAGATGAGATTTTGATCTCTCTTAGAGATTTGTTGATGTACAACATTGCAGATGTATGATTTTCGTTATGTACTCTGTGTACAAAATACAATAGGCAGTGAGTTACAGCTCATTCCCCGCTCAACTCTGTATTGTCCTTGGGTAACTTTTGAGACAAGTCTCATTCATGTGTATGTACCATTAGGACGAAAAACATTCTTGTTTTTCACATGTGTATTATTGTTAACTTAATATTTAACCGAAATTTAATTTTTGTTCCATAAATAATTATGTGTTTAAAATCATTCAAATAAAATTAAATCCCATTCTATTACGTATCGTGTGCTAAAAATATCTGACTTAAAATGATATATAAAATAAATGGATTTTTATAAAATGTTTATTCATAATAAACAACTTTAAAATTGATAATTGCCACGTAAATTTTATTTTTTATTATGCTCTGTGCACTTAAATTGTTTTAATACAATACTATCTTATATCTATATCTTCTGTTATTTTTGTGTTAGCCAATTTCCACTGTGTTATTGCTGTTTCCACCATGTCTTTTTTATACATTTTATTAATAAATTGTGCTTTTGACTTATTTTTACATAGATTTTCTTCAAAGATACTCATCTAATATAAACAATTTTATGTTATTTATGTAATAATTTGACTATGCAAATCAATTGTTTATAAAATCTGCAATCAACTACATAATTTTCTAGTTGAAAGCAATCAGAGTAAAATAGAAGTACTTATTAAATATATAACTGTATTGAAAATCATATACATTATTTCGTTATTTTACCGTCAACAGTTATGTTATTTAAAATGTCTATTGGGACTGGGTTAATATAATGCATGTCAGTTATGCAAATCATTATAAAATACATCATGCTTAATTTGGCTTTGGTTCATCATATTTGATTACAATGTGCGTCTGATGAAGTAGAATCTATTTTACTTTAAATTTATTCCATAAAATATATTAATATCTCCATTTTAATTTACCAAATATTTATTATTAAGTGTAATAATGAATATTTATTTATTAGTGCGTTCCTGCCCATTTACTGAAAAGCCACAAAGATTGCAAACATAAATTAATCTGATTATTGCAGCATTAGACGATACTAGGCTTAGTTATAAATTAGTGGGATTTTTTTTTATTTATTTTTTTATGTTTATTCAATAATCTTTCCTTATATGTTATTATATGATTTAATATAAAATAATAATATAATCATATACCTATATTATTATAATTATGTCAATAATTAATATATTTTACTTGATTATCTATTGCTTTTTATGTATACATGTATTTTTTCTGTTATATTAAATACATATTGCAATCATACATCATGTTTTAGCTTGTTAAAATTTAAAAAAACATTTTATTTTTTAAGGATATTATTTGGCTTATATATAAGTTTATACTAGAGAGTATTGTTGCAAGTTTGCAAAGTGACAGTTGTGTTTGTGCTTGCTCTCTTGGATAATTACTTATTTTGGATAAAACAGATATTTATAACCTTTTTTCCCTTTGTATTTAGTTTATATTTTGTTGTATTGTAGCATATTAAAGAATTTCCGTTTCTACATCCTTAATGGAGGACTTAAGACCTCCGGATCCTCCGGATCCCCCTGATCCTCATCCTTCACCATCTACCATAAGAGGGATATCGCGTTTTCCTTTGGAGGACTCGGATTCCTCAGAAGATTCCTCTTTTTCAGCTTTTAAAAAAAGGAAAATTGAAAAAAGATCTTCAAAAATAAGACCTAAGCCCTCTACCATCGTTGCGTCTCCTCCTATCTCCCCTACGCCTTCAATAATCCCAGCTTTAGAGCCTTCTTCTGCTCCTCAGGGTCCTCTTCCTCATCCTCAACTGTTGTACTCTGATTCAGCAGTATCCCCTTTTCTGGTCTATGTTCAGAGAACAGAACGAGGTACAATCCACCCAATCGATTTTGGTAAACATATTTTGCAACAAAAAACAAAAGGCATTCGCCCAGATGGTATTAAGGCAGAAGGTAGATATAAAATCTCTGTTGAATTTGAATCAGGAGCTTTGGCAAACAATTTTGTATCAAGTTTTAGCAACTCACAAAATAATAAATTCAAAGCTTACGTTCCATCCTTTAATGTTACCCGCCTGGGTCTCGTACGTGGCATATCCGTTGATCTTTCAGAGGAAGAAATAATTTCGTATATCTCTACTTCACAAAATATTGGTAAAGTTGTAAAGGCTAGACGCCTAAACTATAAAGATACTTCCTCTGGTACTGTCACATGGAAACCATCACAAACAGTGGTCCTCACTTTTGAAGGCCAAACCCTTCCTTCTCACGTATATCTCTTGTACAATTCTCTGCCGGTAGAACTGTACACTTTCCCAACCATTCAGTGTTATAATTGTCTCCGCTATGGACACTCTAAGGTGACATGTAGATCCTCTCCTCGATGCTTCAAGTGCGGTGAAAATCATCTTACCAATCAATGCCCAAATCCTCCCGATGTCCCCACCTGCGTGAACTGTTCAGGTAATCATACGGCGACTAGTTTTTCATGTCCAGAATTAACCAGACAAAAAAACATAAAACAATATATGGCCGCCAATAATGCATCATATTTTCAAGCATCCAAAATTTTCTCGATTTCCAAAAAATCATTTGCCAATGTCTCATCTCAACCTCCCGTTACTCAAACTCCCCAGAGTTGCCTCTTTACACCTAATCTTCCTGCTACCTCTTTCCGTAAAACCGTATACCATAATCCTAAATCAAAAGTTCCTAGCTCTCCGGGATATGACAGACAAGGACATAATGATCAACTGTTCTCTTATAGTTCTAACCCATCCAATGTCATTACTTCTAATATTAGCCAACCAACAAAAACTCCTACTCTTCCACCATCTACTCCCCTATCAAATGCCATTAGCGATGAAAATTCTTCTTTTATTCAGACTTTACTTATGATACTCATTAATTTAATTTCTAATAGCAATTCTTTACCGTCCAACGCTGCTTCTATAATTTCATCTCTTAACTCCCTTCATAATGGCCTCCGATGTTCAAATCCTTCAGTGGAACAGCCGTAGTGCTGTTTGTAATAAACATGAAATAGTTTCTCTACTAAAAACTTACAATATAGATATAGCAGCAATATCAGAGACCTGGTTTAAGCAGAACTATCTGTTTAAGATCCCAGGATTCTCCTGTCTCAGGGATGACCGTCCAGACGGCAAGGGCGGAGTAGCCCTACTTATAAAAAATTCCTTTTCCTTTTCTCAAATCCCTCTTCCGTCCTTTCCCTCATTCCAAATAGTAGGTGCTAAAGTCAATGATGTGGGATATGTTTCAGTATACTGCCCCCCCAATGGCACATTCGACATTGATGCTTGGAACTCAGTTATCTCTCTTCTTCCTTCTTCTTTTTTTATTCTTGGAGATCTCAATGCTCACTCTCAGTCATGGGGCAGTGCGTTTTGTGATCGATCTGGAACTAATATTATTTCATTCATTGACGATAATAACCTAATTATCCTCAATGATGGCTCTCCCACTAGGTTCAGTCCCCCGTCTCAACGAGCCAGTGCGGTGGATCTGTCTATCTGTTCCAATTCCTTAGCAGCGTCAACCAGTTGGTCAATACTAGGAGATCCACACTCTAGTGACCATTTCCCTATAATCCTCTCATTTGTCTCAAAATCACCCAAATCTCCTGTAAAAAGAGTTCCTAAATTTAATTTTAAAAAAGCAAATTGGAACCACTTCCGCGAACTCCTTGAATCCTCTACCGCTCCCCTACCTTTGCATATTACCTCTGAGGAAATTCAATCAACATTTTCTCAATTAATTTCAATTATCCAACATGCAGCAGACAAAAGCATCCCAAAATCAAACCCTAACCCAAAATTCCCCGCCTCTCCCCCCTGGTGGGATGAAGAATGTACCCAGGCCGTAAGAAGGCGTAAAACTGCTATGTCTACCTACAAAAAAGATATGAGTATGGCTAATTACTTAGTTGTCAAAAAAACTCAGGCTCAAACCAAAAAATTTTTAAGGAAGAAAAAAAGAAAGGGTTGGCAACAGTTTTGTACTTCTATATCCCCCACTACTCCTATTTCTACTGTATGGACAATGATCCGTAAGTATCGCTCATCTTTTATTCCTTCCGTTAAACGGTCTTCCAACAATCTATGGCTAGGAGTGTTTGCTGACAATCTGGCACCTCCACATGTGCCTCATATCAGTGAATCTCCATCTTTAACTCATTTTTCAAGTCCCACGTCTTGGTTGGATGCTCCTTTTGCTATTCAAGAATTAACCTATCCTCTTCAAAACCTTAAAAATTCCTCGCCCGGGCTGGATAAAATATCCTATATCATGATTCAACATTTTCCCACCTCCACTTTAAATTATTACTTATTTGTCATTAATAAAATATTTGAAACTGGACAAATTCCTGAGGAATGGAAAGCCCAATTGGTTCTCCCAATCCTAAAACCAAATAAAGACCCAGATTTTGGATGCTCTTACCGCCCAATAGCCCTATCTTCTTGCATGCTGAAGGTGGTTGAACATATGATTAAAAACCGTATTGATTGGTATGCAGAACATAATGAACTCCTTTCGTCCTCTCAATTTGGTTTTCGCAAAAAGAAATCTGTTTTTGACAACCTGAGTATTCTTACCTCAGATATTAGAATATCTCTTTCTCTCGGTAAGTGTACTGCAGCAGCCTTTATTGACATTCGTGGTGCGTATGACAATGTGAGCCCTATCTTATTAAAATATAAGCTTATAAAACTGGGTCTTCCATTAAAATTAGTACAACTAGTCTTTAATATTTTATGTGAAAGGACGATCTTAATAGATGGTCCGTCTCATAAATTAATCAGAAATCTTTGGAAGGGACTCCCGCAAGGTTCGGTCCTCAGCCCCCTTCTGTATAGTTTATTTACTGCTGACCTTGAAGAGTCCATTCGAGAGATATGCTCCATACTCCAATACGCGGATGACATAGCAATTTACTGCTCTGATAAGGATATACATGTTGCTTTAAAGAAGCTTGCTAGAGCTCTCTCGGGGCTCAACTCCTGGCTTATCTCCAATGGACTCGAAATGGCCCCCTCAAAAAGTCAGGCCATAGTTTTCTCAAGAAAACATCGTATTTCCCAGACGTGTGTCACATTTGATGGCTTCAGTATCCCACTCGCCAATGAAATAAAATTTTTAGGCATTATCTTCAATAGAAAATTAAATTGGGCCTCCCAAGTAAACTCCATGGTCTCTAAGTGCGAAACGAAATTGAACCTCCTCCGTGCGACATCAGGTGTATGGTGGGGATCTCATCCTTTAACTCTGAAACTCATGTATAATGCCTTTATCCGGAACCATATAGATTATGCTAGTTTTTTGCTTGATCCTCTTCCGAAATATTTAGGAATAAAACTAGACAAAATTCAGTCAAAATGCTTGAGGTTATAGATTATGCTAGTTTTTTGCTTGATCCTCTTCCGAAATATTTAGGAATAAAACTAGACAAAATTCAGTCAAAATGCTTGAGGTTGATTATTGGAGCCATGAGATCATCTCCGATTAATGCATTGCAGGTGGAAACATTGGAGCCCCCTCTCGCAATCAGAAGGCAATATTTAGCTGACAATTTTACTATAAAGTGTTTCAGGGTCCCCAACCACCCTATTCTTGCTATTTCTCAATCCCTCCTTGATCTCACAAAGTCAAGTGCATATTGGAAAGGCAAAACTCCTCCTCTTTTGACTCGGAGCTTCTCCAGATTGGGGAGTTTCATCCCTCGAGTTCAATCAAACCCTGTTCTCCCTATCTACAAATTTCCTTTTTCTAATCACATTTTTTCCCCTAAAGTCATTTCCTTGGGAATTGACAAATTCACTCCTAACCCTAAGAGAATATTTTCTGAAATAATAAATAAAGAATGGTATGGCTGGACTCAAATTTTCACTGACGGATCCAAACTCCAGGCAACCGGCTGTACGGGTGCTGCGTTTTATTGTCCAAATGATGGTATCCAAGGTATATTTCAACTCCCTAAAGAGACATCCATTTTTACTGCTGAGTGCTTGGCAATCCGAGAAGCGCTAAAATCATGTAAACCAAAACAATCAAAGAAGTGCCTTATTCTTTCAGATTCCTTAAGTTCTCTGCTCAAAATTAAATCCAGCCCCTTTCGGCACCCTGATGATCAGATCTGCATGGAAATTCGGAGTATAATTCACGACCTTTCCTTGGATAAATTTGAAATTGTTTTGGCTTGGATTCCGAGTCATGTAGGCATCCCTGGTAATGAAATGGTAGACTCGCTGGCTAAAAATGCAATCTCACAGGGGGATGCCACATTTTCCACTATTCCAGTGAGCGATCTTTTCAATATTACAAGAAACGATGCCGCACTTCAGTGGCAGTCTCATTGGGACCTCACTAAAATGTCAAAAGGTCGACACTACGCCGCTATTCAGCCACTTATCCCATCTCGAGCCTGGTTTCACAGGATCAGATTGAGCAAGAGGGAGACTTCAATGGTTTGCCGAATGCGTCTGGGTCATTGCTCTATCCGCTTACACCTTGCAAAAATTCATGTTCTTAACTCCTCAATCTGTGAGTGTGGACAAGAGGAGGAGGATTTGAACCACTTGTTTTTCAATTGCATTTTAAATGTCGGTACTCAGTCCCTACTCCAGGATCTTGCAGATCTTAATGTCCCTTTCCCTACAAATATCCAGCTCTTGCTTACAGACTGCCGACGGGAAGTATTGAAAGTGTTACTACGATTTTTAGAGAATAATTGCATTGAGCTGTAATGTTTATGTCGATGACCTATTGACTAGTTTTTGGCAATAACATCCTTTTACTGGGTGACAAGCCATTAAATTTAAAAAAAAAAAAAAAAAAAGTTGTCGACTATAAAAAAAATTAAGAGAAGATAATCGTTAACTTTGTAATATTATTGAAAAAAAGACATCTCACGAGTCCATACAGTCACACATAAAAGAATTCTGTAAAAGAAACAAAATTTATTAAATACACAACAACTGGGTGGACACATTTATTATATCAACCATTGACGTATTATAATATAGACACGTTACTCTCATACTAGCCGGCTTTCATATGTAGCAAATATTGCATTGAAAGAGACAACAAATCACGGCACACTTGTTTCACAAACGCTCTGCGTGTAGACAGAAAAATCAGGTAATTTGAAATCATGGTGACTAAAAAGACATACTTATTCTTACAATAGTGTACGATACTTTGTTCCTTTTTCCCCGTGACTTTTTTTTTCGGCGTAGTGTCATGCCCGATCACAAAGAAGGTCCGTTCGGTAACGAATGCAAGTAAGGCAATTACCTTACTTTTGAGTTGCCAAGATTTCACGCTTGTAATGTATCTAGAGTTTATTATATCATTGATACCAACAATGGTGGATTTGAGATATGTAAAGTAGTCGACCACCTCAAAGCTATATCTGTTCCCAAGCTGAATGGTGTGTTGAGGATATTACTCAGCCTTCTGGAATGTATCATTATTGCAAGGATTTAAAGCAAGTTGAACTTATGTTCTATTTTTCTATCTATCTAATCTAAGAAGAACTACAAAATATGACTTCATTTAAATTGTCAAATTATATGTATACTCATAAAATATTTCAAAGAGAGAATAAATGTTATGAAAAATTATAGAGAATGCTTCAAAAGTTTTGAAAGAGCGTCTGCCTAGGAATGTGTATTTACAATGATATGGTTGAATTTATAGATCTACCATATCAATGGAAAGGCACCACCACATTTTTTATCACGAGTCTAAGAATGTTCAGATGTTTTACGATAGTTGCAATACAAATATAATTGTATGGTGAATAATGTTGCTGAAAAACAAGCAATCAGCTATAAAATTTTGTGAGATGCAATTTACTAACATTTGACATTTGAAAAACTACAGAAGATAGTTTGTGCTAATGAGTGACATATGCGCTGGCTAGATACAAAACATTAACCTTTCTATGGTACCAATAAATGTTAGGCAATTATGAGATTTTCAATGTGTGGTTCCTAACTTTTTCCAAACTTGTTGGAGTGTGATTCAGTCTGCAAAATCACCAGGGAACATTACGAGTTCTGATACTTAAGAAGATTACGCCACCTTGAGACATACATATGTAAATACATTTGAATTCAAAACAAAAATTTGACGCAACTATTTCACATAGAAAATTAGATTTATTATCATTGTCCCATTTATTATTTACATCCTTCTCCGCGACACATGCAGTTGGCGGAGATAATCACGTCGTCAGGTCACATTGAGTGAAAAGAAAAAATTTGTTATCTTCTTCTTAAATTATGTAATGTTTATGATTGAAATGTGAGATTTTTTTGCGCAAATGAGAACAGTTTGAAAGTAATTTTCATACTTTCCCTAAAAAAATATTTTAATAAAAAATTTGTACATAATAAGCAAGCGGAACATTACATAAAAAAATATGCTAAATCATAGATAATTTCATAGATAATAATAAATCACAGAAAATAAAGTAGTAAGATGTGTACAGTATTTGAACAAAATTGGGAAAATAATTTTTGAGGTATCCAACTTCAAAATCTGTGTTCTAAGAAAAGCGCAAAAGAATAATGTTATTAACTCTTAAAGACTGTGCTAAAAAATACCTTCGGGAACGGTGTTGTAACACAGCATTACCTGATTAAAAATCGACATAGTTTTTAATGTGATAAAATATACATGTATACAATATAGATAAGACTTTTAAAGGTCCCTTTATAAAATTATGTAAGGTAAACATACATATTTGCATTATTTTAGTAAATTATCGTAAAATCATGGCATATCGAATTTGCATGCGCTCCCGCTGACGTATCATTACCAACTGAATTCAACAATGCGGTTGCCAGGTCGCGTCAGTCACCTGCACTCCATCTTTGTCTAACATGTCATGCGACTCTACCGTACTCTTCAATATTGTTTTCGCTTTCACCGAAACCCAAGCAACCGCCATCTCTGTCCTACATGAAATGTGTGGTATTGTTGTGCTCTTTCATGCTCGATTTAACTGCGATGTGCAATATTCTGCTCTCTTTTACACACTGGCTGAAAATATGAGAGTAATAACTAATATTTTTTAATTTAAAAATCCGTACATTCGTAACAGTTTAATTTGTGTGAAAATGTCTACTCGATGATTACAAAAAATGTGACGTTTTAGTTTTCGTAAAAAAGGTAGATATTTCATATTTTCTATGACAGGTAGACCTACGTTACATCACCGACACAGGAGTAAATTCATTTGAAAATTCGCCTACCACGCTAGCTTCTAATATCTATAACTTGGCCAATTTCTGGATTTTTTGAATGAGTGATGACTCAAGTTTTTCTCAGAACTTAGAGCTATAAAAAAGCAAAACAAAAAAAAGATTTTTTGAAAATTTTAAGTATAATAATCCAATTAAATTTAAAAATAAAGAGGAAATTTAAAAATAGTAATACTAAAATAATTAAAAATGATAACCAAAAGGAGATGAAATCTTTAAAATATATTATAAAAAGGAAATATAGGTACGTAATCTATAGATTTATATTTAAAAAAAAATCCAGATAAAAATCAAGCTTAATCACATCCACAATTATTCAAAAATTATCAACAGTGTATTTTCCAGAAAATAACGCACATAAAATTATCTATTCAACAAACATAAAGTCTCACTGCGGCTTGTTCAGAGGGATAATTTATTCCTATAGATAAAGTAAACAATATCTTCTTGTTTATGTCTGGTATCTATTGTTTATTAAATCAAATTTAAAATTGAATTGCTAGTGTTGATACATTGAAATAGCAATTAATCATTATCGGCACATCCAATCCTGTCATTCCCAATTTCCAGTACCACTGTTAATCCAGTCAAATTAATGCTAAAATATCAAATAGGGATGTTTTAATTATATTTTATTTAATACAAGGGTTATGAAAATGAAACAGGGAGCTTCAGATTTTCCGTATGATATATTATATTTATTTTTAAAATGTATCTTTAATTTTAAAAAATACAGTTATTCAGAAATACATTATTATTATTAAATAATTATTAACACAAGAATTTATTTAATGTCAGCATAGCTTACCTAGACACGTGGTACACATAGGCTTGTGTTTACCATGTGTGTAGGTCAGATAATGAATTGTCTGTGGAATATGCATTACCCATCGTCTATACATTTTTATATTAGCTGTAAAAATTTACATTTGAAATACACTAAGTTATTCCAGAAAATATGATAAATATTAAAGTAAAAGTAAAAATTCAATTAATAATACATAACAGGGTCCATCATTACATATGAAACACGATAAAATGTTTTTGTACATGTATGCCTCGTAGTAGTGACGAATTTGCATGTACGTTTCTGTTACTTTTTGGCAGAGGTTAACAAATTATGACTCTCGAGCAACATGTAGCTCTTTGGATGCATGTGTGTGGCTTTTTGCCTGCATATTTAACCTCGGAGTTACAGAAAAACAAAAATTACTCTTTTATGATCTCGTGCCGACTATGCTCAACCACAAAAAAGATAAATAATGATGTTAACTTTTACTTTACTTTAGTTAATTAAAGGAAAACTTTTTCAATTAATAACAATATAATTGAGAGCCTTTCTTCATCCAAGATAATATTCATATAAAAAACTCTTAGATCATTGTACTATACATATTTGGCTCTTTTGTCTTAAAAATTTGCCAACCCGCGCTTTATGGGAAAAATTCACAAGGATATGTCAAAAGTTTTTAAGACATTATCATATTAATCATTATCAGGATATACAATCAAGGGTAAACTTTTGCCCACTCCATTTCCAGCCAGCTGATATTCTTGACTCAGTACTTCCGGTGTCACCGTGTATATGGACTTGTACCTGAGATTAACTCCGTGCACTTTAAACACGTGATTGTTGAGGTTTACTTTGTAAGAGAAGGTGACGTTGCACACCTAAAATGCAATTATTCATTTTAATGACAATAAATCAGACTGCGTGACTCAAAACACAAGAAAGTATTTTCTTAAAATGAGATCCATATTAAATGCAAGAACATGATTTTGAGATATTATTTTAATGTGTCGCATCAAGATTTGCAAAATTAACTGAACGCTGGTGTGTCCTGGAACGGGGCTTGAACCACCAACCATCAGATCACTAGGCGAGCGTCACGACCATTACACCAACAAGCTACTCAATTTAGATTAATACTTTTCATATCTTTTAAAATTTGAACTCTTTTAACACTAACAGGACCGGTCTGAGGCCAGTGCAAAGCTGCACACAGCCAATAGCTAAGAGCAGCTGCTAAATAAAATAGAAATGGACTTTTGCCAATTTATTCTTATCTAATTATTGCTGTTTGTATATTTTGAAATAAAGTTCTTTAGGTGAATGTGTTGACACATGGCCTATGGCCTTCAACATCAAACATTTTTAACCCTTTAAATATTTTTGTCTAGAGGGATTTCAATCAGACAAATAATATAGGTAGTGAAAAAGAAAATGAACTTAGAAAATATAAATGTTCAAAAAAAACATATTGACATTTAGTGAATGTTGACTGAATGGGGATAATATTATGTAAATCAAATTGACTAAAGTGAGTTTATGTTTTTACCTCACAAACGTAAGGCTTTTCCCCTGTATGAATGCGAACATGGTTTATCAGCTGATGCTTGGCGTTAAAGGACATGGTGCAAGTGTCACATTTATATGGCTTGTAACCAGCGTGGACCTTCAAGTGCCGAGTTAAATCACAATTCTGAAAAACAAAAAAATTAAAATTTATTCCAATCTGATTTTGATAATATAGTAAAAGCTCGTTAATAAAATTAACTTCAATTTGAGAGTCGATGTAATTAAAAAAATTAATCATATTTTATAACCCTTAAATGAATTTTCATACAAAATGCTAATTTGAAAAAATTGATACATAATTCAAAATATGAAATAATTTTTGGACAAAGTTACGAAATTTGTATAAATGTGGACATTTTGTACAAATGTGGACATTTGCATTTTTCATATCTGCGCTAACTCATCCTTAACTGGCCCCTAATCTCTGCGGTGGTCTACCAATCACAGGGCTTTGAACATCTGTACAATAGTAAACACATCCCCAAATGGCCGGTTGAGACAGAAATCTTGCCAAAAGGCGAAATTAGTTGAAGTTTAGTCATCTTGCGTGCCGGTTTTGCATTTTTAAAATGTCAGATTTTTATATGCCCGTCTTTGTGCTTTACTATATTTAAAAATATATTCTTTGACAAATCATGACATGCATCTTGACAGAACTGTGAAGAGTTATGTGATCTTGCGTTTTGTTTCTTTTTTTCTGTAGTGTTTCATTACACATTTAAATTGCTGTCAATTCGCATACATATGAAACATTAACCACACATTAAATTCCAAATTGACTGATCTTACCCATAGCCTCATTTAACACAGACCTTGGCCTAGTGAGATGGGCAGGGATACATTTTAGTGCAATAAATATCAGGTTAGTACAAGATATACATCCATACTAGCATTACTTCTGAGAGAATTTTACTTTTAAATCTCATTCTATCATTGGCCATTTTAAAAGAAACTAATGAGTGCTTTTAAATGTGAGATTGAAAAAACTTACTGCTATAAACTTCTTGGGGCATAAGTGGCAGGAATATGGTCGCTCTCCTTTATGAATGAGCATATGCCTGAAAAACAATTATTTTTATTTTCAAATTATCAAAAATATATTTCTGTTACGAAGATATTTATTTCTTAGGGCTGTAATGGTTTTGGGTTGTCACATATTTTAAATTATAAATGGAATACTATTAAGGTTGGTTCTTGGACGGATGTGTCGCCACCTCGAGCAGGGAATGATATACACTTTTATATTCAGGACATGAAGAGCGATCGCCTGAGGGAGTGTTATATGGGGTAGCGGGCTGACAACGTAAGAAACACCTAGTGAAAATATATATTTTTTTATGAAATTAGTGCCATTGTTCACAATTTTCTTACTAATTTTGCAATGAGGTTTCACGTAATTCAAATTAAATTTTATTATTCCTTTAAATTTTAGTTCAGGAGGCTTTACTTTATTTGGTAATAACAATGGCGGTGCCAATTAACTTCTCCAAACAATCTCCTCTTCGTTATTTTACAAATGAAAATAATGAGCATTCTTAGAACGTGTAGATAGATAACTTGTCATACTCGTGTATATTATGTGCTTACAGTAAAGTGGATGCGAACTATAGTGAATCTGTGTCAGTGAATCTGGTTAGTAGTTTCAAAGAATTGCCTATTGAAGAATTGTTAATCTAAAAATGAATATAGTAACCAACCTGATGACTGATCTTGTGAAGAAGAATGCGGCTCCACATATCTCGCAAATTTGATCTTTCACTCCAGAATGTTTCTTCATATGCATATCAAAATAGATTTTTGAAGAAAATGATTTTGGACATTCATTACAAGAAAATGGTTTAGTTTCTATAATTAAAAAAATTAACATATTAAATTAATTTATTTTTTTATTTTATTTATCCCAGCCAAGTTTTGATAGTAGAAGGAATATTAGTATGTATATCAGGGCTTCGAAGGGTAATTTTTTCTTTTCCTGTTTCGTTCAGTTTAAATTAAAAGACATGAATCAATTCAGTTCCGGTTTTTGTTATTTATTTATTTAAAATTAAAAATTTATGGTTTTCGGTTGAGTGTCGAGTGATTAATTTTTAAACATTTTGATTTTTAACAAAATGTTAGTTATGTTAGTATATAGTCATTTACAGTAAGTAACTATAACATTATTAACATTTTTTTAAATGCCTAGCCACAAAATTAATGCTTTAAATATTAAAAATACATATTAGGTCCTTACATATGAAATTGACGTTTAGTATGGGAGGAACATAAAGCCGATTTTTTTTATTATAATATATTTATTTAATCAAAGTATGTACCATTGCTATCTATGCACTTTTGCCATCTCATAGGTAGTTCATCGATCCCTTTACTAAAAAAACCATTCGGACGGGAATCAATAAAATCTTTGAAGGCGGTTTGGACTGCCCCATCGGAGTTGAATTTTTTCCTTTGCAAGAAGTTATCCAAATTTCGAAAAAAATGGTAATCTGTTGGGACAAGGTCCGGAGAGTACGGTGGATGTCTTAGACATTCCAATTGAAGCTCCTCTAATTTGGTAGCCGTCTGTTGTGCAGTGTGTGGTCTAGCGTTATCATGAAGCAGCAGTGGCCTAGAGCGATTAACCAGCCTCGGTTGTTTTGCAGCTAGCTTTTCCATCATGGTTTGCAGTTGCTGACAATAGACATCTGCCGTAATCGTCTGGCCAGATTTAAGAAAGCTGTAGTGAACGACACCAGCACTAGTCCACCAAACGCTCACAAGTAACTTTTTTGGAGTCAATTTTCGCTTGGGGCATGGTTTGGCTGGTTCGTCAGGGTTCAGCCATTGCGATGAGCGCTTCCGATTGTCGTACAGGATCCACTTTTCATCACAGGTAAGGATTCGATTTAAAATCCCTTCATTATTGTGCCGGTTGAGTAATGCAACGCAGCAGTCAACGCGCATTTGTTGATTTGCTTCACTCAATTCGTGAGGTACCCACCTTTCAAGCTTTTTCACCTTACCAATTTGCTTCAAGTGGATTAAAACAGTTTTATCACTAACACCGCAGCCTGCAGCTACCTCGGATGTGCTTTGCGATGGATCCGCTTCCACAATAGCCTTCAATTCTTCATTATCAACTTTGGTCTCCGGCCGTCCACGGGGCTTGTTCTGCAGGTCGAAATTTCCAGAACGAAAACGTTGGAACCAAAAACGCACTGTGTTTTCTTTTGCGGCACCGTCGCCATACACATCATTAATCCTTCGAGCCGTTTCTGCAGCACTGGTGCCACGGTGGAACTCGTACTCGTAAATAACGCAATATTTCAAGTTTTTCATTTTGTAAACTGAGTGACGCAAAGAAAAAAACAATTGAGGAAAAAACAAATGAATTATAATTTTCAAAACACAAATACATGAGTAAATAGCTGTATAAATTTGGATTTGGAATTCCTAACCAAAGAGAAGATATTTGAGATCAAATTTACCAGTACGGCAAAACGTCAATTTCATATGTAAGGACCTAATATTAGTATGTATTTTTTTATTTGTATTAAATATTTATATTCTACCATAATTTACAACATTTTATTCCTTCTTTTGCCATTAATATTCTACATGAATTAATACAGTAATATAAATAATAATTGATATTTAAAGGTATAATAATTAGAACTAGAAGTACATAACATATAATAAAACAGTAGAACCTTGTTAATTCAAAATTCAAGATACAAAAAAAAATCATGATGCAATTGCGAAATTTGCCAAAAATCGAAAAACTCATGGAAAAGGCCATTAATTTTGTGAAAAATGATTATATTTTTGCATTTTTCAAGAAATCATTTCAAAAATGCAATATTTATTACGCTAATATAAAGATCGCAGCATTTATATTACTAAAGTACCCAATATTGACACATTTGTTGTTCCCACTTGCAATAATAATCAAAGTATTTTGTTTAATTTTGAAAGATTTCAAAAAATTTCAAATTATGTGATTTATATTATTTATCTATAGATTTATGATGCAAGGGGCTAAAAATTATTTCGAATTACGAATATCCGGGGTTTTCGAATTATCGGGGTTAATCTACTATGAAATTAACATTTTGGGACTTGTGGGTTTGAAAATTTTCAAATTATGACAAATTTTGAATTTTCAGGGTTAAAATTAACTAGGTTTTACTGTACTTAAATGTATTAAACAAAATATAAACCAAATAAATTTTTATATTCACGATTGAAGTAAATAGTATTCATGTAGATATTTACTTTTATACAAATACAATATATTATTGTAAAATGTCATATAAATCATTCTCATTTAGCGCCTAAGTATTTGTATGCTTCCTAACTTATTCAAACACTTTTATATTCAGTGATAATTTTATGTTTATATTATTTTAATATATAATAAGAAAATAAATTTCATGAACAAGCTTAAACTTAAAATGTTGGGAAATACTTTACCAAATTTCAATAAAATTGATAAAATAATAGATTTTTAAATTTCAATTCAACATTACATAAAAAAAATATTTACCTAATCAGAGCGTATTGGATAGGTGTACGGGTTCACATACAACAAAAATTCATTAAAAATCACCAGAAAAATTGTATTGAATAGATCCAATATACAAATATTTGATATTAAGTTTCATTTTGTTATTAACTTAAAACTACTTTCACATGTACCAAAATAAAACTTTTTTATTTATTTATGTACTCGTTAATGCCTTTCGCCTTGTCGGGGCATTGCTTTTGATAATGCCCTGGCTGGGTCACAACAATATGTTTCAAGTAAAATTGAAGAGTACAACCAAAAAAAGTGTTTTATTTCCGTACATTTCATTCAGGAGTTCTACAAACTTACTTAATCAACCCTTTAAATGCCATTGAGCTTGTTTGTGCGCTAAGCTATGTGCGTGATTACACGCATTTTTCGACCTTGCAGAGAAAGGATTAAACACGATTTTCAATGTTGTATATTTAAAGTCAATCTGCTGTTTGTGGACGATAATTCCCAGCATTTCATAGACAACTAAGCCTTACAGTGTTGTACTGAAACCTGCCACTCATAATATTTGTTTAAAACCTCTGGCATTTAAAAGGTTAAATGTAAAATTGTGAGTAAATTGAATAAAAAAGAAATATACCATCATGGGTAAGAATATGTTTCGCTAAGGTAAAGGTTAAAAGACCACACACAGGACAAATGTGTTTCTCTTTAGGTCGGGCTTTCTCCTTAGTTATTTTAAAATTCTTAGTCTCATCAGTGTCCCAATCTCCAGTTCCTAATTTTACTTTAATAAGGCAGTTTGTTTTTTCTGGTTTGGAAATTAAAGTTCGAGTTTTCCTGTAGTAATTCGATTTTTTAACTTGGGCATTAAGATACTTTTTATATTCATCTTCCACGTTACCTGGACCTGTCAAAGTTTAGATAACATTAGACACAATGTTTTCCAACACTGAAATAATCTACTTTCATGCATAATAATTATTCACAGATATTTATTTTAGAAAATCAAAAGGTTAAAAATAGTTGAAACCGTCAATTTAAGTACATATCTTGTACGTACTATAAAAATAAAAGAAATACATATCAGAAATACAGTAGACTCAATTAACCGGGGCAGTAAAATTACCTGATTTTTTCGATAATACAGAATGGCCCAAAATGTGTACAAAAAAGACAAGAATTCGAAAATCGAACATCATATTGCATATTGAATTGCATATTGAAATGAGCATTTTCATTGGAAAATTTTTACTTATTGTTGTGGTGGGTATCTATAATGTGTATGTATGTATGTATCTCCCTATTAACATCATAATCTGAGGCCTATTTTGATTATAATCTGCTCAACAAACAATAGTGTGAAGAAGTAGAATTTTTGCCATTTGCGTTTTGAACTTTTGCCACTAGAATCTTTTATGTGGGCACATCAATAATAAGATTTGCGATATAATAACGGTAACAATTAAGGAATCAAAGGCAGCTGTTGAAGTATGCACCCGAATACAACATGAAATGTTTGTAATTCCAGTGATTTGCATGATCACATGCTTGAGACAAATAGTTATCAGTTCAAATGTTTATGATAAATCAGAAAATGTACCTATACATTTAGCCATCTGAATTCGAATTGTTAATCTTTAATTTAGCTTAATATGAATTGAATTTTTAACCCTTCAATGTGGACATATTTTTTAGGGACTCTGTAATTCAAAAATTAAAACTATTTAAAGAATAAAGATAATGTTTAATTTGATTGTGTAATATGTATCAGAAACTAAACTGGCAAAATTCTAGTGATTACGAAAGACCAAAGATCCTGGGTGAAATTATTTTTACTAAAATTTTTTTGTACATCTTCTTCTTCTATTTTTATGATCTTTAATTTTAACAAATGATTCTCGGTCAATATTTGCAATAAGATCAGATAAGAAGATTTTTTTGATAAATGCAGTTTTATATATATATATATATATATATATATATCTATATATTTATATATATATTATATATATATATATATATATTATATTTTTAAATTGTATATAACGAACTATTCGGAGTAGCTTTAATCCATAAAAATAACTGCACTGTAAAAAAAGTATTGTAAACAATAAAAGTATCTAAATAAATAAATATTTTATATATAATATAGCAAAAATTTTCAATATATTTCGAAGACGATGCACAGCTTACACATATTAAATCGATTGTCTTTCTTAAATGAAAAGATATATAAATACATAACATATAAAAAAATTTTGAGTATGTTTTTTCAATTTTTTAGCAGAGAATATCCAGGTTTTATATCCATGTCAATTTATTCCTTATACTCCTGGATAATCAAGAGTAGTCCACAGTAGCAAAAAATTATCAAATAAATTCAAATAAAATATTTTTTAGCTTTAACCCTTTGTTACTACTCAAAATAAATTTAACATGGTTACTACTCAAGGGTCAGTCAGACCCTTCCATAAAAACGGTGTAAATTTTATTTTCAAGTATAAATATTGAATTAAAACACACTATATACGAAAAAACATATATTTAGTAATGAAATTATACACATTTAATTATTTTCAGAACAATTTGGACATATGATTAATGAGCAAGTATTGCAAATCAGTATTTTACAGGAAGAACAAATACTGTTTGTTTTGCGATCTTTTTTATAAGGCCGCAACGGCTTTTTCTTTTAGATGCAACATTAGTGAAAGCAGGAACAGATCTATCAGGCATCGGCAGTTTGAACATCCTTGATGATATCATACGTAATTGTCGGGGTATCTTTTCATTGTAAATTCGCTGTCGAGCATAGGGTAGACATAACTCTATGCCCAGCCCACGAAGGCAGTTTGGTCGATTTTCTGATTTTCCCCTAACTGCAGTCCATTTTTTTTCCCCTAACTGGCGTTGGGCTGGAGGGTATTTAGCCCAATGCATACAATAATTTTTCCCAAAGTAATAGTTGGAGCGGTGTACTGTAGAAGACCCAGGCGAAATATCAATATTTTCAAGGGAAGGTGGATCTGAGGCGGGGAAAATCTCTTCGACTACCTCCTCATCAATTTCAGTCGAACTATCGTGGACACTTAATATTTCTTCATCACTGGATGAATATCAGTGCGGTCAACATCATTTAGTATACGAGACAAAGCGCCTTCTCTGTTATCAGCAATAAATGGGCAAGAATAAGAAGTAGAAGGACCTAATGTAGGTGTTGCGGCAATTACTCCTCAAAGAAATCATCATCTTCAAGCAAAGCATCTCAAATCTGTCCACCCGTAAGCATGTTATCACACATACTTGCAGAAAACAAAAAAACCCAAAATGGAAAAAAACAAACAAAAACAAGGCAAAAACCAATGTAATGACATAAAAAAACCCTTCTATATTTAAAATAATATATATATTGTATATAAAATAATTCAATTCAATTCAATTCAATTTTTATTTATTACATAATATGTACATTACAAACTTTATGTTTAATGCATACATGTTATGAATTTATACACATATATATACATACATACACATATACATATACATACATATATATACATATACATATACATATTATTATATATTATACATATTACCCATATACATATTATTGTATATTAAAATAACAATTTATTTTAACTAATTAAAAGTGACCTGCACAATCTGGTCAGAGGTGTAGGAGAATCCTGCTTCGGAAAACCCCCTCAGACACATGGAATATATCAATATCCAAAGCGATTTTGTTCAGCATAGCTGTAGCTTTTCCAACAGGCATAACCATCGGCAGGTTGGTCCTGTATATTGGAATGTGAAACAATCTATGCTGACGATGTCTAAGGTAATTATCAGGAACATACAAACCAATGCTCTGCATAATTTCAGTATTGTCGATCGTACCGCGCAACAATCGATAAAAATGTGTAATCAAATACACATTCCTTCTAGTCTCTAAACTATTGTAGCCAAGCATACCCTGGAGAAACTCGGTTGGGTAAAGCCAATAATAATAATATATTACAATAAACAAAATGTTTCAAAATAAAACCAATATTTGTCACTTACCGATGTATTTACCGAAGGGTCAACCTGACTCTGTCACCGTAGTAATGGCGCGAAACAAACAGAGCGGCTGTACACACCAACCATGCGCAAGCGCAACGGCAATAGTGAATATACACGGGCAGGCGACCGCGGTTGTCTAAGAATTATTGTTTGAAAACTTGTATTTTAAAGTTAACAGGGTCACGTAGACCCATGAGTAGTAACCACGGGTTAATAAAAAAATCTTTAATTTATCCATTATACTTACGAGGCAAATAATTCATTTGTCGTTCTTTGATTGGTACGGCATTCTTTTTTGGAAATTTTCTTTCATAATTATCGATCCTGATTACTCTAATATTCTCTTTGATTTGTGCTATAACTGGAATTTTATTTGGAATTACACTTCTGATTTTTTGTTTTTTCTGCGTTTTTTTGGGTGGTTCGTAATCAACATCGTCTGTATCAGATATTAAGTATTCCTCATCTAGATATTCTTCCTGAAATAAAGAACAATATTTTAATGGCACAAAGGTCAATAATGGTGGATATAGTATTGTAACAAGCTAAATAAATAATATTTACCTCCATCTTAATATCACCAGTATATTTTGGAGATGTGTCAGTGTTCTCTGCCTTAAATTTACGAATAGTTGTATTACAAATAGCAATTTCTTTCTCCGTGTCAAGTATAGATAATGTTTCATTTTTAGGAATAATTTCTATAAATGCTTTACTATCTATCTGGTTTTTCAAATCCTCCGAATTATTAAACTCTACCTTCATTTTAACATTAATTGTTGATAGTTTTTTCATGAGTGTAATATTTGAGCTGGAATGTAAGCACATTTTTTCACATTATGTATATAATATTAATTAAATATCTGTAAATATACATACACTACAAATATCTGTCACTGCACTTAACGTATTTATATTTTAATTATCGATGACAAGCTTTTCTGTTTCCCACCATTATTATCATCATTATTTTTATCATTTTAACCCTAGATCACTAATCTCACAGACTACATACCTCCGACATATTCGGTTTTTAAGTGTTCCCAGTGCAAAAAAAAAAGTTCCCGCTCCGCCCCACTCAGCACCTTCATAAATTAGTGACCCGCGTGTACCCACCGTGTACAAACTCTGTTTAGTACCCGAGATTTACCATATTATTAGTGACCATTTTGAATATTTTAAACCACTCAAAAAGTGCACTTTCTTCTAATAATGGAATGCCAAGTGTTCTTTTGCTCCTGCATCAAGACCACTTGTGGTGAGGGCACTGTTTCAGTTTGCAATGAGTACAAAGAATTAGCTTAGTTAGCTTTGGAATAGTTTTCACGTAAATTTAACTGCATTTTGTCTAACGTAAGTCACTTTTTTACTAATAAATATGATAATTAAAAAAATATTGAAATTTCATTTTTGTAGACTGTCAGACTAACATTAAGATACGTTTAGTGATATAGGGTTAATGAAGGAATGAGCTACTTTAGCTTTGAATAATTAAAATACGCGCTTTATAAATAACTCGTCAATAAATAAAAAATTAAAATGCATAAGTCAACAATGTTTATAAACAGCATTCAAAGCAATGTAACCCAGTAGGTATACAAATTTAAGTTTGGAAAGAATAATATTATTACGTATTTGTAAAATCTGACTAATTTCTTGTGTCTTAAAACTATATAAATATAAGTTAGGGATATAATGGAGCAATCTGATAAAATACTACACAGTGTTATCCCTATAATCGGAACAATTAAAAAATCAGGCTTCTTCAGTTTAATGAATTTTCGGATCACACCTTCTGCTTGGTTTTGATATGCTTTATATAATCTGTTGGGGCTTCACATTGATTTCCACTGCCAAACAAGTGTTAAAACTTAAAATAGCATCTTTATATTTAACTGTGTTATAACCGTGCAGCTGGCGCATTGTTTCAAAATAATGTACCTCGTACGCACGACTTACACATATTAAATTGATTGTCTTTCTTTATTGAAAAGAAATCTTGTATTAGTAATGGATAATTATTTTTATGTTATTATCAACACGCTTTTTAAATTATATTTTTACAAATTATCAGTTTATGTTACAGAAGTGAAAATCGTTGTAATTTTTAATTCCCACTTTGTCAAATGCCACGGTGCAATAACATGCACAACATAAAAATTTTAAAATATGAAGAAATAATATTCTTAAAAACAACAGAAATCATCTGGAAAAATATTCTTTAAAGATATTTAAGCCTATTTTTCTTGACAGAATTCAGAATTTTCTTGATAGAATAAATAAGAATATGTATATAAATGATAAAAATTGAATAATATAAATAAGTGAATTAATAGTTCAAAGAATATGTATATAAATAATAAAAATGGAATAATATAGATAAGTGAATTAATAATTCAAAGAGAAACATATAACTATCAAATATTGATGACTTATTAAGGGGTTATATACCTTCTTTTTTTTTCAAAAATCGTTTTTTTTTTTATTGCTTTATCTGAAAGTAAAACTCATTGAGAACATTTCTTCAAATTTTCATGAAGATCCAAGCAATAGATCAAAAGTTGCAGAGTTTCTAAGCGCGCCCCGTAACCGCCGCACGGCTGAGCAGATAGCGGTAAGGGACCGCTTAGCAGGTAGCGCTTATCAGAGGTCGCTCCGCCTTAACGGTAAATCTTTTGTTATTGTAGAAAGTTAATTACATGAGGTAGGTACGATGTTTACTCGAACGTGCTCCATTTTTGACCATACAAACACCCTTATAAATCAGTTGTATAAGAACTTCTGAAGCGTGAGCATCTAAGAATCGAACATTTTCCTTTTTACAAAAAATCAGTATGAGTTCCCGACAAAAAATTACACGCGTAACTCGTGAAGGTAGTAAAAATTACAAATCGCGATCGAAAAAGAGGAAGCAATATTTTAATCCTCAAACTGTGGAAGTGGACGAAAGTAGCTTCAGTGCGTCTCGTAAGAAATTAAAATTGAAGGACGATATTCATGTGCCGATTGATCATTCGGTGGAATATCGAATCATCAATTTTGTTCAAGTGTTTACGGCTATTTCACAGTACGTAAAATGCAATACGTGTGCAATACGTGCAACCCCTACCCGATGATGTATTGAAGATTATGAAGCCGATATACGAAGACTTATCTAAAGATGAATTGCTTGAAAGATGCCTCGGTGGATTCACTCAAAATAACAACGAGAGCTACAACCAACTGATCTGGAAACTGTCCCCGAAACATCTTCCAGGAGGTGCAGTACCTGTAAGAATTGCTGCTTATACATCAGCCTGTATATTCAACGAGGGGCAAATATCTATTTTGAAAGTTTTCGAGGCAATGGGGGTGCATTGTGGCAGCAACGCTCATGAGTACGTCGCGCAGCAGGACGAGAGGCGAATTTCGACGGCCGAACTTCGGGCGCAAGGTGCGACAAGGGAGGGACGAATGGCCAGCAGACAACACCAAATAGATATTTTGGAGGCTGCATCGAGTGCAGATGACACGCTATATGGTCCCGGAATCGACGATGATTTGTAAGTTTACCTGATCGACTTTAATGTTTATATAAACTAATCTTGAAACTTTAAACTCGATTATCTCGAAATGGTGTTTTTTCAAAAGTGCCTTTGCCGTGATCACGATTGCAGAAAAACTATTTGACCGATTTTCTTCAATTTTTTTTTTAAATTGTTCGTAATTAATGTTGTGTGTACTTGAACGATTCATTTTTTATGCATAATTTTTTATCATGCAGATAAGAATTTTTTAATAAAATTTTTAGAGCTCAAAATGTTGATTTTTTGAGAAAAACATTCCCGTATGCAGAAAAAACAAAATATTTATTTAAATAATCGTTCAAGTACAAGGAATGTTCATGTACTAATGAAATATTTTTGATTTTATGATTTCAGTTAACCTGCTGGACTTCCATGGTGATCACCGCAAGCCTCATGAAAAAAAAAGGGTTTCGGGGAAAGAGCCATAACTCCGCCAATTGTTAATATTTTTAAATAAATTAAGGCGTGTTTTATTCAATGAATAATATACTATTACAAAATTATAACTTTGATTTAATAAAATTATTACTACATATTTAAAAAAAAATCCAAACTTTCCTTATTTTTTCCGCACAAAAAGGTATATAACCCCTTAAGTAGCTGGGATAGTGAAATTGGTAACACGCTGTCCACCTAAGACAGAGGTCCGTGGTTCGAATCCAGGTTCCGGGTTTTAATTTTTCAGTTTTATTATTTGATATTTGTGTATGCCTCTTAATTTTATTTATTTATTTCTTATTAAATAATATTAATTATTTATATACATATTCTTACATGAACGCACTGCATTGATACATAGAATATATCAACAGTCCCTACATATGTGTACTATTGAATCTGCAAAAATTCTTTTTCTGTTTTACTCTCTAAAAGCATTCTATTGACTCTATATTTTTGGACAAAGTTAAAAAAAAAAGAGAATTTTCGTGTCAAACAAAGCATGTACTAAAGGAAAAGTAAACCATTTTTCAACATTATCCAAAAATATAGAGTAAATTGGGTGGTTTTAAACAGTACTGTTTAGTACAGTACAGTATGAGACCATTACACAGTATGCAACAGTTCTAGTACTTTAGTTCTCACTCGCTCATATATTTCTGGTATAACTTTTTTGAATTTTTTTTTGAATTGGTACCGTGGGACACGGTTTCTTTACAATACATACATATTGCTTTACAATTTTCAGATGCAGATATTTCAAAATGGTTCCCTTTTATGTTTCGAGATTGACATAATAATTAATTAACTTTTGTTTTATACCACGCTTATGATTACGTAGCTACTATATGCGTATTTAGTGAAAAAATGTCACACGTCACAAACAATTGAAAGCAACAATTGACAAGCAACCAGCAGAATGAAACTGTGAAATAACGGGGATTCCCCGAGCGTAGATAAATTGTGCCACGTTTATACGTGAACGAATTAAGCGCGAGGATGGCACGCTTACACATGAATTGTCTATAGCGCGAAATTCAAAATGTATTGATGTATCGGCAAATTAATATCGCCGATTCCGATACATCGGTAAACCCACGATATTGCCGATATATTGATATCGGTATCGGATGCATCCCTACTTTTAACTTAGATGCTACGCAGTCGAAAATTCTATTCTTTTTATCATTCAAATCAGGTGTTGTGGATTTACCAATGTTATACTCCCTCGTTAACTTCACAGCACTCTCTCTTTACTTTCCAAGTCTTTTTTTAAATTACACTTTTTCTCAAAGGTTAATGTGTTGTGTTTTCTTTTAGTAGAAACCTTTTTATATTTAATTAATATAAGCAGTAAACACAGTTGCAACCAAAGGATGACGTGTAGTAAGCAAAGGAAAGTCAATTCTACACAGATTGGTTAATCGTTGTTAAGCGTGTGTGCCTACACCCATCCCGCCTCCGTCACCCGATTGTTCGGATTACTGGAGGTCCGGTTTATAGTGGGTTTGGATTACAGGGACTACACTGTATATACTAGCCATAGAAATAATTTTTGTACTACGAAATTATACTTACTCTTCAGCAAGTTTCTTGAAATTATAGCTTACTTCCAACTTTTCTTTGCAGCTCAAGCACATTTTGTTGGGAAGTTGATCTCCCAACCTAACCTAGAGAGAAACTTGAGGTTAATGCAAGCGTTCATAAAAAGTTATCGTGACACATTACTACATATTATGGTTACCTGTAAATTTGTACAATGGTTAAGCATATCACTGTACAACATTGGAGACTTCGGACCAATTTTTTGAAACAATGGAAACATAATCTTTTCTGGTTTTAAGCATACCCGACAACCCGTCAGATCGAGAGGCATTTTTAAGGTTATTTTTAAGGCGTCTATGCACAGAAACTTTCGATTAAACGCTTGATATGTGTTTGGTTTAGTATTTTTAATCACATAATATATCGTTATTTATTAATGTTCGTAGAGGAACAATTGTGGAGAATTCCGCACAAACATCAACAAAGCCCGCGACCGAAAATGATCGAAAACGACAAAACAAATGAACAAACTAGGGATGGGCGTTGAATGGACGGACTAGTTGAAATCAACCGTTGACGTTGCATCGACGCGTCGACCGTTTACGTTTATCGCATGGACTAGTTGAATTCGTAGACGGTGGACAGCGGACGCCGTGGTCGGTGGACGACTCGAGATTAACGCAATGCAAAGCAACGAGCGAGAGCAAGACAAAACGTCTCCGTTTATTTCTCTCTCATCTCTCGCTGTCGACTTGTAGATGCCATAGACGTCATAGACGGCTCGACGGGTAATTTCATTTCAACTCTAAAGTACACTACCATAGAGTGCAGATCTGTGTACACGAACTATGACTAGAGATTTGAAATTTGAATACATGCGTAGGGCGAGATAGGCTTAATAAGCTATTATCTATTATTTTTTTACTTGATTTTTTGTGATGTCACGTG
Source organism: Agrypnia vestita (assembly GCA_016648135.1). Classification (NCBI taxonomy): domain Eukaryota; kingdom Metazoa; phylum Arthropoda; class Insecta; order Trichoptera; family Phryganeidae; genus Agrypnia; species Agrypnia vestita. The sequence goes on along the minus strand of JADDOH010002473.1, from coordinate 963 downwards.
CGACGATTCGGTGAACTCCCAATTTTACGCTGTATAAAATAAAACAATTCGGTTTAATTATTTTATTTTTTATTGAACTATTATTAATTAACAGGCCGGCTAGATATTTTCCTAAAATCAATATTTTATTCGATCGATCTCGACTTCTTATATCTACCTGAAAAGGGATGCAAAAATTTAATTATTGTGTTATTTCCTTACTTTTCAACTTTAGCATATAAATGATAAACAAACTTGTAGGGAATAAAATTTTCTTTACCTAACTATGGTCCTTATTCAGGAGTCCAACATTAATTATTATATATGTAATATAATCTTGAATTTAAGTTTAATTAATTTTTATTAAAAATTCCCTACTTTCAACTTTATAGATAAAAAAATAAATCTATTATAATTTTGTTTACACCACTTTTTATTGGTTTTTTACATGTTTCGGAAACAATGTTCGTTTTCTCAGATTGAGCTTTAAACTAAAGTTGACAAATAATACAGATATATTTATTTATTAATAATGTCACCACAAAGTGAAAGCCTGACATTGAAAGATGTATTCTTCAATAAATTTCTATATAACATCTCAAATGTAAAGTATTTTTAAATTCTGTATTTATTTATAAATTTATAGAAAATAAATAAATGTAAAGTATTTTTTACCGCACCTCATAACTGGTGCCTTTATTATGCAAAAAAATTACACAAAATCAAAATCCATTTTATTTACTCATAACTGGTGCCTTTATTACGCAAAAAAATTACACAAAATCAAAATCCATTTTATTTACTCACATTTTAATGCTTATACCCAATACTTTCACTGCTTATATATGTAGTTTATATTTATATTTTACTGCTAACACCTGATATTGCTGTGTATACCTACTTCTTTCTTTGTTATATATAGAAAGAAGTATATAAAACAATATGTAAAAGCCTTTAATGTGCGTAAAAAAATAAATAATAAAA
>JADDOH010002472.1:0-58768 GCA_016648135.1 Agrypnia vestita | reverse complement strand
TGCCAAAAGAGAACTGGCTTAATTTAATTACATGTTTTATTTTTTATTAAAATATTGATTTTCCTGTTAATAGGTAGGTATATAAAATACTAGATAGGTAGGTATATAAAAGACAATAAAATAAAAGAGTTTCATACACCGAATATATTTTTTTATTACTATTATTCCGCGGACGTCCTCTGCTTCTGCTGCTTTCGACAAACAATTTTCCTTACCATCCTTTCTTTGCTCATCAGTTCCACATGACCAAACCATGCGACAATATTAGCGAAGGGAAAAACTACATTTCAAAATGAAGACTACAACATACACACGTTCATCAGTTTGAAGACTACAAAGTGTACACTACAATTGTAGTAAAAATACACGAAGTGAAGTAATTGTAGTACTACCAAACTGTAGTACTAATGAAGTGAAGTAATTGTAGTATTAATGAAGTGAAGTGTAATGAAATGAGGTAATTGTAGTACTAATAATGAACTAATTATATTTTTTCCCAAATAAAAAGTTTGGTGACTAAAAAAAGAAGGTCGTCGGAAAAAATATAATGAATATATCGAGATATTTCGGTAAAATAACATTTGGCGACCTAAAAAAAAAGGTCGCCAACCAGATTTCAATCCCAAAATTTTTCAAACCATGGGCGGGGGGGTTGTTTCAGTTTCCAAAGACTTCTTCATTCGGTCCCAAAATTTTTCAAACCATTGGGGGGGGAGGGGTTGTTTCGATTTCCAAAGATTTCTTCATTTATCTACATCAACTTCCCAAAAATTTCACATAAAAAATGAACTATTTGAAGTATGTGCTCGTACTTTCGATAACTTTGAAGTGTGTGTACTTTGTAGTGTTCGCTTTGAAATGAAGTGTACTATTTGAAGTATGTACTTTCAATAACTTTTAAGAGTGTGTAGTTTGTAGTGTGCACTACACTTCAAAACGTGTGAAGTGTGCACTTCAATGTAATGTAGTACTACATTGTAGTAGTGAGTACAGAGCGGACCCATCACTAGATAACATTGGTAAATAACATCGAAGTTTGTAGTCCAGTGGCCATGTCACTGGCTCTTAGCGAAGGGAAAAACTTCATTTCAGAATGAAGACTTCAACACGCACACGTTCACCAATTTGAACACTACAATGTGTTCGCTTCATTTGTAGTCTTGCTCTTTAGTACAGAGCGGAACCTTCGCTCGCGAGCGGAGAGCTCGCGGGCGCTCTAAGCTCCGATCTCCGATACACCGGATCAGTCGTCCTTGACGTGTCGCCGCGAGCACTGGTTGTGCCGGGCGCGACGCGCGAACACGAATGAATGCATATTTTACTCTAGTTTTTGATGTCGTGTTTATATCACGTGACTCATATAGAATTGCGTGCCATATACACTAGATAATGATAATGATAATGTGCGTTTGATAATATTATGGAAAGAAATATTGTAGCCTTCCGAGTTTTAAAAAACCGTGTCCTAGGTATCACCATATATAAAATACTTTTAAAGTTATATACACCGTAACTGCCGTTTAAAAAATTAGCTTATACAAATGAACAATCGTATTCAAATGCTTCGCAAATAGTGTTCAATAACAACAAGGAAATTTTAAAATAACGAATAATTACGCATAAGCTGCCGTATTGATTCAAAACTTTGACATAAGCAATGTCATGCAAAAGCCGTGGTTGAAAAAGAGATGATCCTTATTTACAATATAATATATTATAACGTGCAAGTTATAATAGTTTAATATATTACAACGTATATATGTATATACACATATAATATAGGTATTTATATACCTAAAATCTTTAATGCGTGCGGTGATGTATAAAACAGCTGGAAACAAAAATAAACACACAAGAGTTTTAAAAACAATGTTTTAACATAGAATGCTAAAATAAACACACAAGGTGCAATGAATTGAAAAATGTCTATAAACAAATTTAATGTTTATGTAAAAAGTCTCGTATACACTGATAAAAATAGATTTAAAATGTTTTTAAACCGCATCCAAAAAATATGTTTTTAAACTTACTAAAACACTCGTCGTATGTTATTAAAATGTTTCACTAATTTAAAGATGTTAATTAAATACGGATAACTAAAATAACAAAAACAACTTACGAAATACTGTACGCAATACCAAAAAACCGAACAATTTTGTGATGTATATTTTCAATACGTATCTGTCACACAACACGAAACGCGAAGGTACATATATGAACTAATCTAATCACCTAATCAGTAATCAATAAATACATCAACTAATTACTCAATATAGTGCGAGTACAAAAAGGTACCTTTGTTGAACCTTTGTAATAGGCTAATACAATGTACTGAATGTACCCATTGACCCATTCACTTAAATTTAATGGTCGCGTTTATATTTGTATGTGCGGTGAGGAGCGCCACCGCACATACAAATACTCACTGTGCTAAAAATTCAAAATGTGCTATTCAATTCATACTACATTGTGCGTTTTGTGCGATGTGCGTTTTGTGCGATGTGCGTTTTGTGCGATGTGCGTTTCGTGCGAGCTCGCACATGTGTAATGTGTACTATGTGTAGTGTGTGCAAAGACTGCAAAGGAGCGCGAGCGCCAGCCGTCGCACGTACAAATATGAACGCGACCAGATGGGTCCGCTCTGTACTGCGTAGAGTGCGTAGGACTACAAATGAAGTAAATGTGCGATTAAAAACGTGTGTAGTGTACGCTTCAGTACAATGTAGTACTACATTGTAGTACTTAGTACAGAGCGGACCCATCGCTAATGGTCAACTGTCTACGGTTCAACGCGACGCTTCTCGACGGCTCAACCGTTGGCTATTTTTATGACGTTAATTTTTAAAATTTAAAGAAGTTCGAAGGAATATAGTTTCGGGGAAACTAAAACCGCTACTTGTGCTTATATGTAAAAAGAAATATTTTATTATTTATTTGTTTACGCACATTATAGGCTTTTACATATTGTTTTATATACTTCTTTCTATATATAACAAAGAAAGAAGTAGGTATACACAGCAATATCAGGTGTTAGCAGTAAAATATAAATATAAACTACATATATAAGCAGTGAAAATATTGGGTATAAGCATTAAAATGTGAGTAAATAAAATGGAAGGAAACAATGATTTTGCGTAATAAAGGCACCAGTTATGATTAAAAAATACTTTACATTTATTTATTATCTATAAATTTATAAATAAATACATAATTTAAAAATACTTTACATTTGAGATGTTATATAGAAATTTATTGAAGAATACATCTTTCAAAGTCACTATTTGTGGTGACATTATTAATAAATAAATATATCTGTAGTATTTGTCAACTTTAGTTTAAGGCTCAATCTGAGAAAAGGAACATTGTTCCCGAAACATGTAAAAAACCAATAAAAAGTGGTGTAAACAAAATTTATAATAGATTTATTTTTTTATCTATAAAGTTGAAAATAGGGAATTTTTAATAAAAATTAATTAAACCTAAATTCAAGATTATATTACATATATAATAATTAATGTTGGACTCCTGAATAAGGACCATAGTTAGGTATAGAAAATTTTATTCCCTACAAGTTTGTTTATCATTTATATGCTAAAGTTGAAAAGTAAGGAAATAACACAATAATTAAATTTTAGCATCCCTTTTCAGGTAAACATAAGAAGTCGAGATCGATCGAATAAAATATTGATTTTAGAAAAATATCTAGCCGGCCTGTTAATTAATAATAGTTCAATAAAAAATAAAATAATTAAACAGAATTATTTTATTTTATACAGCGTAAAATTAGGAATTCACCGAATCGTCGCACGTGACATTACAAAAAATCAAGTAAAAAAATAATAGATATTAGCTTATTAAGCCTATCTCGCCCTACGCATGTATTCAAATTTCAAATCTCTAGTCATAGTTCGTGTACACAGATCTGCACTCTATGGTAGTGTACTTTAGAGTTGAAATGAAATTACCCGTCGAGCTGTCTATGACGTCTATGGCATCTACAAGTCGACAGCGAGAGATAAGAGAGAAATAAACGGAGACGTTTTGTCTTGCTCTCGCTCGTTGCTTTGCATTGCGTTAATCTCGAATCGTCCACCGACCACGGCGTCCGCTGTCCACCGTCTACGAATTCAACTAGTCCATGCGATAAACGTAAACGGTCGACGCGTCGATGCAACGTCAACGGTTGATTTCAACTAGTCCGTCCATTCAACGCCCATCCCTACTTACCAGTTCCTCTCAGCAAATCATCCCGTGAATTTATTTATTATTGATGAGTTTCGAGTTTATTTAAAAAATAATAATGTACATATCATCAACAATCTAAAAAGTACAAAGAAAACAATACCTTGATATCTTTTAATGCGTATAGGTACGTACTCGATAGCCCGACAGAGAAGCAGTACCTAAAGACGACCATAGTATTCACAGCCACTCCCAGAAGGGGATAAAGGACGTCAAAGATATATTTTGGTCCCGCTACCGCGACCACGGAGCAGTAGAAATTCACTCTGTCCAGGTCACAACAAACCACAGGAGAGCGTCATAGAGATTACTCTCTCAGCTCTCCCCGGCAGCCGGTTTTCCTGACATCTCCCGGCGGGAGACCCTCTAATATATCTCAACAGAGCAAAGTCCGAACTGCCCCGGACCGATCTTCTTCTTTTTCTAGCGCTTGTCCGGTTATCGAACTTTAGCAAACTCCAAATATTTGGATCGTGGATCTCTTCAATGAAGAACTTCAAGCAAGATGTCTTTCGTCTTCCAGGACCTCTTCTGCTCGCAATTTTGCCTTGAATGATGTGATGCTATGTGATCTCTAAATGCCTCGTGTGCACGTTTCTCCGAGACAGAAAAGAAGGTCATGCACTTATTTAGAATTTAGAAGACTTATTACGAAATGAAATATCTATTTCGTAGTAAGTCATTTGTGATAACAATCGTTTGTAAAATGAAATAGGAAATTTATTCTTCAAACTGCTGCCCATTTTACAAAAAGCTAATTTTGATACATTGATATTTCATTTCTAAATAAGCGTATGACCTTCTTTTCTGTCTCGAAAAAATGGGCGTTCCGGAATTTTAATCACGACAGAGGAGCTCCACGGGAATGTACACGACGCGGCCATTTAGTTTTTTTTTTTTCAAAAATTTTACAATAAAATAAAAGTTTAATATATATTTTAAATTTTAAGTGCCGATAAAAAAACCCGGGGCTCCCGGGATGGTGCAACCCCTTAATAGTTTTCTAACAATACTTTTATATGTAGGGATGTTCTAAGAACATAGTTACTGGAGTTCGTCCCCAAAGGGATTATTAATTAAAATAAATTACAGACGTTTCTCAAGAGATATTCCTTATTATAAACAGGGTTATTTGAAAAACCTAAATAACCTCGCAGGACTATATTCCTGCCTTGATTATGAGTCGAAAATGTTCAAGCAGCCATGACTTAATATCAATAGTTATGGAGTTATCAAAGTTTGCATTTTTTTAAAATATTTCTGAACTATTTTTTACAAAACTATCATTACAGTAACTTATATCGATTAAGAAAAATTAATTTGTTTCAATACAAGTTACATAAAATGATAAAAACCCTGCAGAAATTCCAATTGGAGTTGTAAGGTTATTATTATTTTATTCGACTTGTATTAAAGGGAATGAATTTTTCATTTTCGATTTAAGTTACTCTAATAATAGTCCAACGTTTTACAAAAATAAGTAAGAAATATTGAGAAAAAAAATGCAATGTTAGATGTTCCATATCTCCATTACTATTGATATTAAGGCATGGTTGCTTCAAAACTTTCGACCCGTAATTATTATACTTATATATAAAAATATTGTTAAAATTTAAATTAATTTTCCTCAATAATAAAAGCAACTTTGAAAGGTTAACAAATTTAGATCGCTTTCAATAAATCGCCCCACCATTTCATGCGATGGTGCAACACGTCTCTCGGCATTCGATAATGGCCGGCGCTAAGTGCATTCGCGCTGTCGTAATCTTCACCGGCCCACGAGCCTGCACCGCAGCACCAGACAATGCGGCCGGCTGCCCGGACCACCTCCTCCAGCCTCGGTTTCACTTCCACCGTGGGGACACCTCCTCCCCTGTAGGTATACAAATGTTCAAATAATCAACGTTTACTAGCTGTGCTTCGCACGCCTAGTTTTTTAGTACACTGTTTGGATCGTATAGAACATTCTCCTTCCAAAACTTTCGAGAAATTTATCGAATATACAGGAACCTTCTAGACACACCGACACATTCCGCCACTCAGTTTAGAACCTTACAGAATTTTCTAGAACCTTCTCCTTCCAGAACGTTCTAGAGCAGGTTTTTTCGGAACCTTCTAGACTCACTGGCACAGATGGCGCGCCTATTTTGAAATAATCTGAAGCATTTGCGGCCTTCGCATAACAAAAAAACCCCCACCAAACTCGCATATTTTCGATGTGACACCAAGGGCTATCCACCGCCATAACCACCGGTGGGTGGTTGTAGTTGGTTGTGGAGAAAACTTGGCGGATAGGGAAACACGGGTTTCTTTATATTGTTTTATCAAGATATATCATAGATGACTCATAGAGACGAAACTATTTTTTTATGTGGGAAAATAGATATTGAAGTCTTTTTGGGTATTCATGGGACTTACGACCTTTACCAACATAAAAAGCATATAGAAAATAAATAATAAAATAAAATAATATAATAAAAAATCCATTAACGGTAGAAGTTACACTTCTACAAACAAAAACTTTCTTAAAAAAGATCGAAACGCATCTGCATGTAAACAGAATCTGACAGCTGGCAAGAATTCAGTATGGCGTCGTTATTGAGACGTTGTTCCTTTTCATAAAACGTGTAACTAACCTATGTGTCTAACCTAACCTAATCTAACCTACCCACTCTAATATTTTATCGATTTTCGGCCTAAAACGGTTCCGTATTCAAAAGCTTCGAAACTAGACAGCTTTGACAGCCGCATTGAATGTCGAACGAATGAACGTGTTTTTTTGTTTTGGAAACGAATATTTGACGATTACGTTGTTTTTGCAATAAATCATTTTTCGAATATCACTTTTAATCTTGTTGTTTGGTAGTTTGTTTGTTAGTTTGGTAGTTGGTAGAGTAGCTTGTTGGTCTTGTGGTTAGGACACCGGCCTCGTGATCCAAAGGTCGCGGGTTCGAACCTTACTCCAGACTAGCAAGCTAGTCCTATGGCACAAGTTTTCATGGCACAAGCGTTTAGCTTAGTTTGAGAATAGTAAGAATATTGATGTGACACGTATTCCGTGTTCACATCTCTATTTAAAAAAAATAATAAAAATCGTTTTATGGCATCGTGACAAGCAAAACTTTCTTAAAAGACGGTCGCACGTAAACAGAATCTGACAGCTGACAAGAATTCAATATGGCGTCGTTAGTTCTGGTATCGCAATTCCGCTATATCCTGCGCGCGCAACTAATATTACAATAAAAAAAAATACCCTGAATACGCCAAAAAAATAAAATTACACGCAAATTTTGATGCCTTTTGTGAAAGGAAATTACATTGACGGAATACTCTTGTACACTCTTGTTTTTTTATGAACATTATTTATAATTTTCTCATCATAAAAAGTGTATTATGTATCGTGTTTTCTTTAAAAAGTTCTTAAAATATTTATTCTTTGTACTCTAATATTCCCCTGGAACCAACTACCAGGGTTAATGACGACCCGTTGTTTGTTAAAAATAATATACTGTTAATCCATATCTAATTAGATAAGTTCGCATCCTAGTACTTAATTTATAATGAAATACATGGCTAATCAATATTTACGCAATGTGATATTTCTCAAATGCCCGCTATTCTAGCGTGCAGTCATCGAGAGAAATCGAAAGGTTAACATAATGTTACGGCGATCATTATTTAAAAAGAAAAAGCAACTGATTTTTTACAGTCACCAAAACCACTCGCTCACCTTTCCAAATCGGGAGATTCTCAACATTTAATGGCCACACAACTCTCATTCTTTTTCCTGTAAGAATTCTGTCTGCGCCCACTGATTCCGCCGCCAGCAAATGAAACAAAAATTCAAGACGGAAACGCCGACGACACTGCAAACCAAATTGTACATGTACCTACCTGAAATAATCAACCTTCAACCTGATGGTGGACCCTAAAGTCAGGTCCGACGCGTTGACCAGGGAGGTCGGAGATACGCGGCAGCACAGTCGAGAAAACTACCTGCACGGTAGTTTCTAAACGGCTGTAAAAAACCTAAGTGCATTTACATAACAAATGTAGATTCAATCGTTGAAAAAAGTTTACAGTCTACAACAAAATACATAATATGACTAAAAGCCGAGAGAAATTGATTAAATGGGTTCATTTTGATATGTTATTTTATTTTTATTTAGATTGTAGCTAGGGATTATGATCCCGGGTGTTTTTCTGGTCCCGCAATTCAAAAACCTTAATCCCAGTATTTTCGGGATTGATACAAAAAATAATTTTAAAAGAAAAAAAGCAAATCAGATAATACTACTACAAAAATTTATCTATTTTAATAAACGCCCAAATTTGAAAAAAAATAACTGGTTTCGTACTTTAAACTGCATATTTCCATTTGTATTATTATTTTCCGGGATTTATCTAGCTTAATCCCGAAATCCCAGGATTGGAAAATGCTCCGAGATTATAATTCTTATTTGTACCGCACGTAAAAAATCTAGTTTTAATTTTGCACCACAGATGATAAAATAGATTGTAAATTTTCAAATTACGTGCTTAGTGTTCGCAAATGTACGTATTTTGCAATGAAGTATGCCCATATCTGTCATTTTAATTATCCGGCCGTACCTACCTATCCTGAGGCAAAGTACCTACCGCAGGATGTCCTGATGTTGATAAACATGGGTTTTCTGGGTTTTTATTACAACATTTTACCAGTTTCATGTTTTTCTGTTTTTTCTTTCTCAACTACACTGCCGTTTGCTGTGCGAGTCAAATCTGACTGTTGGTTTTCTCTTCCCCTACAAAACATCTTGGGTTACACAAGGATACAAGAGAGTCTAATAAAAATTCAAGAAAATAGCGTTTGGCGGTGCTTTTATAGAATCTCTTGTATTCATAGTAGCCCTTCTTACTTCTTGAATGAACCGATTCTGGAATGTGATGAGAACATACTAGTGTTGCGAACGCTTTTCGTTTTAATAATAATGATATATGAATACTTAATAATATATATAAGTGTAATCAAATTGGGTGCGCATGACCATGACCTAGGCCCGGTTGTATCAAGTTTGATTGAAGTAAAAGTTCGTTTAAAACATAGATTTTTACAGAAACGTGTTGTTTGCTTAGTGGAGAACGCAAAAACCTATGCTTTAAACGAAATTTTACTTTAATCCAAATTGATACAACCGAGCCCTAGTCCCCGCATAAAATATAAATATTACATTTGTGAAACGGAAGAAGAAAAGAATAATAAATAGAGAAAGAGGAAATAAAAAGTACGTAATAAAAGTAATAGATAACTTGGTAACATTAAATATAATAGAAGATCACATTTGAGAATCATATTCAAATATCCAAATGATCCTAAAAAACACATAAATGTCAGGTCTTGGACAGAATTTAATTCTAAGAAAAATATGTTGATCTTAGGTCCGGAAACGCTTCGTTTATAGCAATCTGTGCTGAATGCTGAAACAAATGCTGAAAAACTGCTCGAAGAATTCAAGTTAGCAGAAAGCATTTTCTGCATCACACACTTTTACGATTTTTTTGCGTCGTTTTCTGAGATCCTTTACTTGACGAGTCAAAAAAATTATTTGGAGGTCCGCCGCCGAGAGCTCTCCATATACTCAAAACAAGTTTTAAATAATTGCAATATACCGTCACCCGTACCACGTTAACCAATGATATAATAACTTCTTCTTCAAATGTAGCAAATTTATTATGTGGTAACATAATTATAATTAATATAAATTAACTTTGTTTAAACCACTTATTTATTGAAAAAAATCAACATGTTTCAAAGCCAATAGCTTCTTCATCAGGAAAACCGTGATTTGTCTCTTTCAATGCAGTATTTGCTTTATATGAAAGCCGGCCAGTATGGGAATGACTATATGAACTGAATGACTATATGACTGGAATGAAGTGTCTATATTACAATACGTCAATGACGTTAACAACATAAAACAAACATATGTCCGTTTGCAATATCTTTTTATGATTTCTTAATAGCTAAATAACCATCACGCCGTTTCCCCGCTGGAGTAGGCAGACAGAATAGAACGCCATATTCCTCTATATTGGCACACTACTTTTGCTTCGGCTACATTCATACATTTTCCCATGCGTGCTCTACGGTTGTTGATCATCCTCCAATACCTACTTGTAGAATCTGATCATGCCAGGTATTTCGCGGACCCCCTCTAATCCTTATTATTTAATGATAATTAGTATTTGCATTATTATCTTTTAATAATTTAATAAAACTGTGTACCTAATTATGAAATAAATATTAGGTCCTTACATATGAAATTGGCGTTTTTCCGTACTGGCAAATTTGATCTCAAATATCTTCTCATTGGTTAGGAATTCCAAATCCAAATTTATACAGCTATTTACTCATGTATTTGTGTTTTGAAAATTATAATTCATTTGTTTTTTCCTCAATTGTTTTTTTCTTTGCGTCACTCAGTTTATAAAATGAAAAACTTGAAATATCGCGTTATTAAAGAGTACGAGTTCCACCGTGGCACCAGTGCTGCAGAAACGGCTCGAAGGATTAATGATGTGTATGGCGACGGTGCCGCAAAAGAAAACACAGTGCGTTTTTGGTTCCAACGTTTTCGTTCTGGAAATTTCGACCTGCAGAACAAGCCCCGTGGACGGCCGGAGACCAAAGTTGATAATGAAGAAATGAAGGCTATTGTGGAAGCGGATCCATCGCAAACCACATCCGAGTTAGCTGCAGGCTGCGGTGTTAGTGATAAAACTGTTTTAATCCACTTGAAGCAAATTGGTAAGGTGAAAAAGCTTGAAAGGTGGGTACCTCACGAATGAGTGAAGCAAATCAACAAACGCGCGTTGACTGCTGCGTTGCATTACTCAACCGGCACAAGAATGAAGGGATTTTAAATCGAATCATTACCTGTGATGAAAAGTGGATCCTGTACGATAATCGGAAGCGCTCATCGCAATGGCTGAACCCTGCCGAACCAGCCAAACCATGCCCCAAGCGAAATTGACTCCAAAAAAGTTACTTGTGAGCGTTTGGTGGACTAGTGCTGGTGTCGTTCACTACAGCTTTCTTAAATCTGGCCAGACGATTACGGCAGATGTCTATTGTCAGCAACTGCAAACCATGATGGAAAAGATAGCTGCTAAACAACCGAGGCTGGTTAATCGCGCTAGGCCACTGCTGCTTCATGATAACGCTAGACCACACACTGCACAACAGACGGCTACCAAATTAGAGGAGCTTCAATTGGAATGTCTAAGACATCCACCGTACTCTCCGGACCTTGCCCCAACAGATTACCATTTTTTTCGAAATTTGGATAACTTCTTGCAAAGGAAAAAATTCAACTCCGATGGGGCAGTCAAAACCGCCTTCAAAGATTTTATTGATTCCCGTCCGAATGGTTTTTATAGTAAAGGGATCGATGAACTACCTATGAGATGGCAAAAGCGCATAGATAGCAATGGTACATACTTTGATTAAATAAATATATTATAATAAAAAAAATCGGCTTTATGTTCCTCCCATACTAAACCTCAATTTCATATGTAAGGACCTAATATATCAGAAAATAACATCGTACCTAGTGCAATTCAACGAATAATCTTGAAACAAAAGCATCTTTCGCATCTGTCACAATCCTTGCTGGACATCAATGTTATGTTTATTAGGAAATTGTTTATATTGAAACATTATATTTGTTGTCTTTTCATATAGAGAATTAAATTGGATTTCAAGACTCTTTCTTGAAGAGCAGCGACTGCTTAGCTTTGAATTCGATCTCAAAGTGCAGAGTGGGTGGACTGGTTCACCTTCTACAGGTTGCAGATATACGAGAGCGACGCTCCTACTTACGACGCGCGAGTTTCTGTGTCGTCAGCTCCGGCTGTCGCCTCAGCTCGGCGCTCAGACCTCGTGATTCCCAGAACGCAGTCTCGATAGTGAGATAGTGATGGTGTAATTACGACTCCGATCTTGATGTTTCCCAATAAACAGAGACTGAATAAATGTATGGTGACACATTTTCTTAGCTAGGCACGCCAAATACTCGTAATCTACAGCCTTGAACAGCGACATGACGAGTACCCTGGCGGCCGACACAGCAATTAAATTTACTGAAAGCGTTTTGAAGTTATTCTTCTTTAGGCGTGTTTACAGTGAATTCATTAATTTATTTAATAATATGTACATTTCAAACTATATGTTCAAGGCACACATATTATGAAAGTATAAATATTAAAATAACAATATTTAATTAATAAAAAATTAATTCTTCTTCTTTTTCTTCATGTCCCTGTCGGGTCCCCCCGACGACGGCGATCATCTGGGAGAAAATTTCCCTGTCCAGGACAGTGCGGAACAGCTCTTCCACGCTTCTTATCCCGGTCCTATCCAAAAATTAATTAAAAATAACATATAAGATCTGGTCAAAGGTATCGGAGAATCCTGCTTCGGAGAACCCCTACAGACACATGGAATATATCAATACCCAAAGCTATTTTGTTCAGCTTAGCTATAGCTCTTCCAGCAGACATAACCATCGGCAGGTTGGTCCTGTATATTGGAATGTGAAACAATCTATGCTGATGATGTCTAAGATAATTATCATGAACATACAAACCAATGCTCCGCATAATTTCAGGATTATCTATCATACCGCGCAACAGTCGATAAAAATGTGTATCCAAATACACATTCTTTCTAGTCTCTAAACTATTGTAGCCATGCACACCCTGGAGAAACTCGGTTGGGTAAAGCCAAGGATAATGCCCATACTCTCTCATGTAGAGATATCTCAGAAACTTATTTTGGACTTTCTCCACCATAAGAGAGACTTTCTCTCATGTGGCCCCCAAATCATCGGGCCACTCTCGAGTCTACTTCGCACCAAGGAGTTGTAAAGTTGAAATTTTAGTATGCAACCAAATGCACACGCATCTGCATTATATTTTACATACTACAAGATATTTTCACACTATGAAATCACGTCTCACCAATCAAATGCTAGGATGGTAGTTTTTCGAACAACTAATAGCAAATTGTTATAAGTGATGACATCAAGTCGTTTGAAAATGGTGTTATGAAAATTGCGAATGCTCTGGGCGCTATTATTAACAAAATAATACTATTGTGAAAAATGCATATGGCCAGGACCCTGTTAATGTTGTTTATTTTCTGTTTGCTGATGTAGTTTTCGTAATATAATTGTAATCAAATTCATAATGTGTTATTATGTGCTTACTATTTAATTTTCTCCGTTTTATACAAGCAAGATTTTCTATCCGTTGTTGGAAAACTGTCATTGATGGAAAATCTAATTTGCGCATGCGCATTCTGTCCAGCTACGTACCATGGATAAACAATGATTAGTAAAAAAAGTAAACAGCAATAAGTAAAAACATTTAAAACCATATATGTAATATGTACTCCTGTATTGCTAGCAGGGTCTGGAAATAGGCGAAATCACTACAGTGCAGAAATTCATGTTTGTCTCACCCGTACCAGAGTCACTTCGAGTCTTATGCGCATGTCCGAGAATTAGCGCCAATTTATATCCAATCAGCGCCGCCACATAGAATAAATTAGAGTCACGACGCTTGCGCATAACAGGTCAAGTGACAGCAATGAGATACAAGCAGCATTTTCTGCTCCGCTTAGTCTGTCACACCTCCACTTATGGGCATTAGCAATACAGGAGTATTACATACAGTCGAACTCGGTTATAAGGAACGCGACGGGACCAACTAAATTTGCTCCTTATAGCCGGGACTCCTTATATCCGGGATTCGCTTTTTTCACAAATTTTTTTGATTGTGTGATGTTATTTTCAAGAACAGCTAAATAAACATCCTTATCTTTCCAGAGTGATGAAACTGTAGAAGACGATTGTGAAAACTTTTTACAGACTTTTTGACGCCGATAATTTCGACTTTTTCGCAAACCTAGAAACACTTTCGTTTGTTAGGCTTTTAAACGCTAATACAGTAAACTGCATAAAATAAACTGTCACCATAAACATTTTGGAAACCCCCAATAATCGGAGTTATATGACCAGTATTCTCGACCTTCAGTAAACTATTGCTTGCCTGCGCACGTGGGATTTTCGGACACAAGTTTGTGTACATCATAAAATGAACCCTAATTAAGTACGAGCCGCTTTAAAAGCAAAGTGAAAAAGTTCATTGTTATGAGTACGTACACAGAACTTATGGTACGTATTTGTCTTTTTTTCTGTAACCCAAGCAAATATGTTTGCAGAGTTTCTAAAATTTGCTCCGTATATCCAGGAATCGCGCTCCTTACAGCCGAGACCGATTGCATGGGACTATGCGCAAATCAAAATGAATTCGCAGTTTTTCTCATTATAGCCGGGATCTCCTTATAGCCGAGCTCATTATAACCGAGTTCGACTGTATATGCTTAAAACACATAAAGAATAGTTAGTAAAATGTAAATTTAGAATGGTACTTATTCAAGGAGAATAAAATCTCTCCATTAAACAGTACCAGGTATTCCATATACTTTTTTAGTTCGGGCATACTCCTACAGCGAAAATGTCAAAGATATCTGAATGATTAACATTGCAATAATTTGTCAATGTACTTCCGCCCAACCATCTGGGTGACCCTGGGCGGAGTGGCCTATCGCGCTCCAGCAGCATCGCGTTATCAGCAGCAGTAGCAGGCACGACAGCTAATGGCGCTTTCTCAATTTTTTTCTTTTCACGCCCGCCATTGTTCTCGCTTCCGGTGCTAAAAATAAGAATTTATTTACATGTATTACAAATTACTATATAATCATTATCCATCTCTTTTACTATCAGTTGAGGGATATAAAAGCAAAGGCAGCAATATCATCGTAGTGAAAAAGCAAGGGCAGTAATATCCACTTCAGCCAATCAACCATGGATGTGTCACGTGACAAAATGGCCGTGATAAAGTGAAAGTTGATATCGATTTTAGACTAAAATGCAAAGATAGCTGTATCCAATTAAGTAAATAGCAAAAACATCAATGTCCACTACATATTTGGTAGCAAACAGCAATACATATCCATATTTATTTATACGCTTATATAAAAGGAAAACTGAGGTGGCAAACGTTTTTGAAATCTTTTTTCCAATAAGATGTAGATTTCATAGTTTCCAGAAATGTGGTGACAAGTTATTTGAGTTTATCTCAGAATGCCTAAGTGGGATGGATATTCATGTCTTTGCGTTTGCCCCCCCAAAACTCTCGTATTAGGCGCTCTTACATTGTGATATTTACATAGAACATTCCGTCTGGAATTACTAGGTCAACGCGTCTATTTGTAGCTCACAATGACATTTCCATCACGAGATATATCACCTTAGAGAGATTACCTTTCCAAAAAAACGTTTTTGATTTTAGAATGTTATATTTTTTTATATCTTTAGTTCTACTACGTACCAAAAGATCACATTTTTGTAACTTTCCTATTACTATTTAACCATCCATTTTTCTTTAAATTGAGTGCAATAATAACCCTTTTAAAAATGTGATTGATTTGTTATAAGAAATTTGGAAACATGTTGATATAAAAAAGTATCACTTTTCGTATTTACAACTTCTTGCCAACGTTCTACAAGTTTTTTTCTATACCTCTGCAATAGCTTTATTCTCTTTAGTAAACGCGAATAGAAGAAGTTGACGAAAGTACTCACTTTTGATAAAATAATACACGAACCTAACGTAAAAGCAAATACAATATCTCTTGAAGCAGAAAATTTTCTTTAGAATGAAATATAAACCAATTCGTTTTAATTTTGGCACGCATTTTAAAATAAAATATATACGGATGCCACGTATGTCGTCAACACCTAATATAAGTACATATATTGACATCTTCAAACGCAGGCGTTCAACCCTGAAAATCAGCATAAGTAAGCACTTATTAAAAATTATTTATATATGATGGCCGAGTTTTGTTGTTCTGACGCAAAAGGCAAACATGGCACACGAGAGGTTCGTAGTTTGATAAATTGTTACCGGAGTACGGACTGCCAGAAAGCGCGTCATCTCGCTCTGGCACGGTCCCATATGCCCGTGGGAACGGCGACAGTCCCGAGCTCAACTTGACCGCGAACTGAAAAATGGCCGCCGCGCTTTCCCGAGACGGTTCACGTGAGCGCGCATGCGCAGACAGCTTTTTGCGCGATTGTCTTTTTATCTGTCGAGCCGTAGAGGGCACAATGGAGAAGACGCTACGGGCGTTCCAGGCGTCAGGGGCGCACTTCTGACGGCCATTTTTTGCCGCCTCAATCCAAACGTTAATTTTTTTAGTTGACAGGCATTGCATATTGGCATCGAATATTGGAATAATGAACTACTATTTATATTTGAACATCTTACATCCAAGCAACGATATTGACGATGACTAAAAGTTTGCAGCGGAAAAATCGTTTAAATATTTTTACGCGAAATGGTCGCTGCTACCTACTTAAGGAAAACATACACATCCAAGCCTTGGATTATTACAAATCAAGAGAAACTAAATAATAAATATATCAACAAAAATTAGTGACAAAAAAATGATCTCAAGCTACAATATGAATGCCTGAGGATTACGATCATAAACTATTGACTTCTACGATAGTATAATAAATTACAAAATGATATCATTTTTATATCGTTTTGCGCATAATTAAATAAAATACAAAATAAACCCCACGCTGCAAGAGCAATTCCATTAAAAAACTGCATTAGTTCACATATTGGCACATTCCATTGCACATAAGATAAAATACGCTTAGAGAAAAAACTTTGATAATTAAATATTGTATTGACTATCTATCACCTTTCCAAAATATACATTCTGATATAATGGGATTTAATGTTTTTTTCTCGTTATTCGAATAGTATACGAGCAGGTACGAGTGATACTTTCACATATCAACATGACAAAATTTCATTATTGTTTCCACATTTCCTATAACAAAACAATCACATTTTAAAATTAATTTTCTTGCATTGACAAAAGGATCATTGTGATTAAGATCACTGACGCACGGTCAGATCCTTTGATCAAATTTGTAGAGAGATACTTCTCTTTAGTCACTTATCTGCAGGCACAAATGAGGCAAAAAAAGTTAGAAATAACAGAGATGTTTTTCTTACAAGCCTTTATTGATTCTGACCCATATTTCAAAATCTCCAAGAACGCCCGATGGCGCCCTCCTACAAGTACACAGATTATTCGAGCGTCATCGATTGATGTGATTTTCTTAACGAAAATGGCACTGTATAAATTCACCACTCTTGGCTCTAAAACTCCCTGGTGGGTCTTGGCCCCCTCGAGAGTATTCCTCCACTCATCTTGGTTTTGTGCCAGCTCTCTCCAGTTCAGAAGCTCCAAGGCAGATATATAGATATGTCTTTATAAATTATCAATTATTATTATTTTTATTATTAACATGAATGAACAGTGAAGCCTGGTATTGGTAAAAAAATGCTGTCCTAGCTTTGCAACCATACTTCTTCTTCTTACTTAAAAACACAATTCTAAAAAGAAAAAACAAGGATAAACACGATTGTGATAAATAAGTAATTATCAAACTTTTAAAGTTTTTTTTAACATATTTAAAGCCCTTTCTGAGTTCCATTCGCGCGGCGACCCAGGCGGCTGCCTGAGCCTTGGACCGGCCCTGCCCAGGAGCTTTACACACACATATGGCTCTTGTGGAAGCAAAAACACTGCATGGATCAAGTTATTGTGTGCGATCTGCGTTTCTCTATGTGTATGTCATAGGCACAAATTTTTAATCGAATAAAGGTGTAGGTACTACGGGTGTTTCAAGTACTTCAAATTATTAATTTCATGATGTCACTTATTGCTAGTGATGGTATTTTAAACGGTTACACAATAACTTTTATTTGAAATTTGTATCTCTTCTATACGTATATCTTAGTTACCAATCATTAATACAATCAGATGTAACCAGTTAAAATAACGGTTTTATCATTATCTATGTAGGTACTATAACTACAACGACAAGTGAAGAAGAATGAAAACAAAAAACGATGTTCTCAGATTTTCACGGCCGTTCCGAATTTTTAGCGAAATTTAAAATAAATTAAATTTTAATAAATATTATTAATAAGTTCTACGGGTTAAGTATTTTTATGTGTGACACATAAAAATACTTAACCCGTAGAACTTATTAATAATATTTATTAAAATTTAATTTATTTTAAATTTCGCTAAAAATAAATATGGAGTTCTACAAATTAAACACAAAAACCATAAACAAAAAAAAAGCCGTTCCGAATCTTCTATATATAGTTTTCTGGGATATTCTGCCGTGAACTTTCTGGCCGACGCTTCTGATCCCATTGCAGGTTCCATCATCACATATCAGCCCTGATAATAGACCCTGCAATGGGATTCGAAACGTCGGCCAGAGAGATCACATATACACTGCAGAATATCCCATAAAACTATACACGTAAAAAACAATGTATTTTTAGAGTAATTATCAAGAAAGATAAACTATTATTCCTTTTCAAAATAGCTATCAACCCCATATTTTGCAATTCCATGCATATTCCAAAAACTTTTGAGTAATAGGTACTCGCTGTGTTTTCCTTTCCCGGTGGTAATGAAAGATTTATATACCGTCTATGATTTTTCTCTGTATATCTTTCTAATTGATTCATCTGATTTGTTTTAAATAATTATTATACTATTTTTTAATTGACTGAGATTATATTATTTTTCACACGATTATATTGCTCACAAGCTCATTCGTCAAGCAAATACTTTCATTATTAGCGAAGAGGTGGAGATATGGTCTACTCATTATTTTTTTTAAATCTTCTTATTAAGTTCGACAGGAGTAAGTACCTATGTAATAAAATTATTTTTTATTTTATTTTTTACGCTTCAACAAGCCAATAGGCCTAATTACAAAAGCGAAAAACATTAAAAAACACCCAGGTTTGAGTAAATCACACAAATTAATTGTGACCTCACCGGAAATCGAACCCAGGACCCTCTGTGTGAGAAGCCAGGGTCATGTCCACTGGGCTACGAAGGCCGCCCTTTAAATTTAAATAAAAGTATCAAAATTTGATGTTAATAATGTATAAATTATAAAACAAAAGGACGAATCTTTATAAATACGCGGTGATATCTGCCGATCAGTATTTTTTGACAGCAGCGAAAAATCAGAGATGTAGCGAACGGGCGCGAAGCGATCGTAGTCAGCCAGCGAATAAAGTACCATAGTTACCTGCGTGTGCGTGATATTCTCGAGTGATGATTATTTGTAAAATAAAGTCTGAAAAATATATCGTAAAAAATCTCGAGTAAAGAAGAACATATTATAATAATGAAAGGACCGTATATAAAAAGGTTACGAAATTTTCTATCGTGCCATTTATAACTTTAGAATTGCGCTTTGTGGCATTTATACTGGGATACCTGCTGAATAGACAATTACCATTATGACCAACTGATATGTAGCGACCATTACCGCGTTAATCTCCGAGAAAGGAGATCAAAGTCTCATGTATACATTGTTCTGACGCGTGCTAACGGATGAGACTTGTTTTGAAAGTCGCGTAAAGGACAGCATAGAATTGAGCTCGATATATTCTTATCTGTGATTCATGTCTATGGTATTTTATGCGCGAAATAAAATGATGACCTTTACCGACAAATTCCCGAGACGAGGGATCAAGTATCAATCGTGTGTAGGTACGCACCATAAAGAAATGTGCTCGACAACATTAACATTCCATCAGTCCCTAATGATTGATAATCGTAATTACCTCTATCATAAAATCAATTCATTATTCACGTATTCGTACATGATCACACTACATTGATACACAACATGTAGATATGTCATCTCTTTAGAGGTAAAACTGACCAAATGACATTAAGCATTAAGACATTCAGGTTAAACATTCGAAATGTGATATTAAAATAATTGAAAATGTTAAAATTATGAGTTTTACCACTAAATAACTATAAATAAACACGGAATATTCAAGTACTGATTTTTACCTGAAATAGAGATGGAAGAAATATGGATGTTTGCAGGCCCGTCTCTAGAGTGATAGGTGCCCGGGGCAAACACAAGCTCACACCAGCTCCACTACCGTCCCACACCCGCACATCATAGCTGAATTTTTTTATGCGGCGAATTTCATTACGTCAGTGCACTTAGAGCCTGTCCAGATGAGGCGTTCTCGCGATACTGGAGCTACATACATCCCGTCTAGATGCTGATGCGCGTTTGCTCACACGCGCGGGACTCTTGACTCGCGCGTAAAACGCGCGAGCGCCGCGCGTGTTGAGATACTCGGGCGGCATTGTTGCGTCCAGAACTACGCGCGAGTCCGTGGTAGAGATGCACACAATCACTCTTTTGACAGATCAGGGAGTTATAACTATTTTCACTCAAAAGATTTAAATCACTCTTATGCATCTTTAAATACAAATGCAGATCGAAAGATCACCATTTCACCTCTTTAAATCTATAAATCGCGCTTGCTCCGAATAAATTACACAGAAATTGAGTGATTTGATTTACATGATACGATTACAGAAGCAGTTTCTGCAGTTGTCGGCCACTTGAACGATACTCCAGATTTTCCTATTTACAGGTTTAGGACTGTCAACCTAGATACAACCTAATTACACCTACATGTTTCGGAAAAATCCTTTCCTTCGTCACTGTCTGGACTTCAAGTCCCTCCCAGCGTAGGAAATGCGGCATCTGGACCCAATATAAATTGGACCGCGCGGGTGGACTCGCGCGTAAAACGCCCCATCTGGACAGGCTCTTAATGAGTAGGTACCTACTGTGTTCCGAAATCGCGGCAGTAGCGCAATAGCTAGATGGTTCACGAACGCTGGCGAGATTTTCTCAGAATCGAAAGGCATCATATGATTATACATGTAGTAAATATTTTTAAGCAGTTCGGTGTTAGTTTGCACGTCTTTTGTTTGTGTGGCGTAATTTTAGAGAAAGCTTAGGCGGTGGAAAAGCCCGTGTGGTCAAACGATCGGGCTTAGCGCAGGGCTCCCGGGGCGTCCGCCCCGCCCTTCACACGGCCCTGAATATTTGTATTCATGTCATGTCATTTTGGTAAATATTGCGGGTAGTGAGTTTTACTTCTAAATGGACTTAGGCCCGGTTGTTTCAAGTTCGATCAAAGTAAGCGGTCGATAAAAGCATAGATTTTTACGAAAACGGATCGTCTGATTGGTGGAGAACGTAAAAATCTATGCTTTAAGAGAACGCTTACTTTAATCCAACTTGAAACAACCGGCCCTTAGTATTCTAGCCGTAAACCCATGAAAAATCATGGTAGGTACTTAATAATAACTAGCCGTACACCCGAGAAAAATCACGGGAAATAATAATAAATCAATAACGACCCTCGCGTGACCATGCACTATTAACTACGCGCTGATTGCGTGTCACACTCTAATTATTATCTAAAGTTGTAATTCCAGCAAGTTACGGACCGATATACAACGAAATTATAACATTAGAAAGATATGCACATTGCTGGAGCAGGCCGAGTACACTTATAATTGGGATAGCGGGCGTAAAACAATAATGGAAAGCCGCACAAGGATGATCTTTTGGTACGCAGTAGAACTAACGATGTGCAAAAATATGACATTTCAACTCAATAACTGTTTTTTTTTAAAGGTGTCTTGTTTCCCGGAATTTCTAGTAAAGCACTTAGCGCACGCCCGTGGATTGCTGTGATTTAGAAAAGCTATTTAGTGGTTGGTTCTCGTAGATATTATCTTATTTTACCATGTAGCATGTGGCGGGAATGAGAGACCACAAAATGCGCGCGCATCCATTAAACTCAAAAATTTATTCACTTGAAATTAGTAGGGATGGGCGTTGAATGGATGGACTAGTTGAAATCAACCGTTGACGTTGCATCGACGCGTCGACGGTTTACGTTTATCGCATGGACTAGTTGAATTCGTAGACGGTGGACGGCGGACGCCGCGGACGGTGGACGATTCGAGATTCAACATGCAAAGCAACGAGCGAGAGCAAGACAAAACGTCTCCGTTTATTTCTCTCTCATCTCTCGCTGCCGACTTGTAGACGCCATAGACGGCTCGACGGGTAATTTCATTTCAACTCTAAAGTACACGATCATATGGTGCAGATCTGTGTACACGAACAATGACAGAGATTTGAAATTTGAATGCATGCGTAGGGAGAGATAGTCTTAATAAGCTATTATCTATTATTTTTTACTTGATTTTTTGCGATGTGCACGTGCGACGTTTCGGTGAATTCCCAATTTTACACTGTATAAAATAAAACAATTCTGTTTAATTATTTTATTTTTTATTGAACTATTATTAATTAACAGGCCGGCTAGATAGTTTTCTAAAATCAATATTTTATTCGATCGATCACGACTTCTTATATCTACCTGAAAAGGGATGGTAAAATTTAATTATTGTGTTATTTCTTTACTTTTCAACTTTAGCATATAAATGATAAACAAACTTGTAGGGAATAAAATTTTCTATACCTAACATTAATTATTATATATGTAATATAATCTTGAATTTAGGTTTAATTAATTTTTATTAAAAATTCCCTATTTTCAACATTATAGATAAAAAATAAATCTATTATTATTTTGTTTACACCACTTTTTATTGGTTTTTTACATGTTTCGGGAACAATGTTCCTTTTCTCAGATTGAGCCTTAAACTAAAGTTGACAAATAATACAGATATATTTATTTATTAATAATTTCACCACAAAGTGAAAGCCTGACTTTGAAAGATGTATTCTTCAATAAATTTCTAGATAACATCTCAAATGT
Source organism: Agrypnia vestita (assembly GCA_016648135.1). Taxonomy (NCBI): domain Eukaryota; kingdom Metazoa; phylum Arthropoda; class Insecta; order Trichoptera; family Phryganeidae; genus Agrypnia; species Agrypnia vestita. The sequence continues at coordinate 35,674 of JADDOH010002472.1, read as the reverse complement.
AAAGTATTTTTAAATTATGTACCGGCAACGGTTGAGCCGTCGAGCAGCGTCGCGTCGAACCGTAGACAGTTGACCATCGTCCCGATGTTTAGATAGAACGTCCGCGACGTCCGCGTAACGAAGTTGACGCGTCAACTAGTTGACGAATTCAACTAGTTGATCGTCTCGTCGATGGCCGGACGTGGACGGTCTCGTTTCGTCGACGGTAAATACGTCGACGACCCATCCCTAGAAATTAGTGTTGTAATAATATAAACAATGTATTGTCGACCATCTTGAATCGAGTACCAATCATAAAGAGGCTCAATTCAAAAGCTGACGTATGATTGGTTATTGAATTGAAAATTAGAACTGCGTAACATATTTTTTTTTTTTTTTTTTTTTTAAAAAAAATAGAGATGTGAACACGGAATACGTGTCACATCAATATTCTTACTATTTTCAACTAAGCTAAGCGCTTGTACTATGAAAATAGGACTAACTTGCTAGTCTGGAGTGAGGATCGAACCCGCAACCTTTGGATCACGAGGCCAGTGTCCTAACCACAAGACCAACAAGCTACTCATATTGAATTAGGATTTTAGCTGTGTACCTAATCTAAATGCTAAAAAGGAGAAATTTTTATTGCAAAAGCGACGTAATTATCAGAAATTCGTTTTCAAAACAAAAAACGCATTTATTCATTCGACATTCAATGCGGCTGTCAAAGTTGTGTAGTTTAGAAACTTTTGAATACGGAATCGTTTTAGGCCGAAAATCGATAAAATATGAAAGCGGGTTGGGAGATACTTTTTTTGATAAATTATTTTAAGTAATCGATGTAACATTTCTGTAGTTTTAATCAGCATAGTAAAATAATCAAAAATGATCATTGTAGGTTTTTACAACTCAGAAATTTGAGCGTCATTAATATATAATTTTGCCTTTATTTTAGTTTTTAAGTATAGCTTCTACCGCGCGTACACGCTCGATTTTGTTTCCAAACGAATGACGCGACATTCCGCGTCGTCGTGAAATTGAATCTGACCAATTATAGCATCGCTTCATATTAATATACAATGCGTGATTGTTTACGGAATTGGGATTATTCCCATGTCTCGCGGCGGCGTTGTGCCGATCGCGCGGAAAAAGTGAAAACGCACAACACTACTTCGACTTCGACCGCGGCACTTTCTTCGGATGCTAATAATTGGCTTTTCCTAACTATGCGCGTAGTATGTTCAGGCGGAGAACAATAGAGAGATGGTGTTCCTAGCGGGAAACGTTGCAAGCGGCTTGTTTTATTGTTCCGAGTAAACAGTACGACATGTGTGCAGAGTGTAGACGAGCAGCGTCGTCAGAATAGCTATGGACACAACGATGTATATTATATAGATTGGTAGTTGACAAACAAGAGCGCCACATTTGGTTCATTGGGGTTCAAAACCCTACAATTAATCGTGTTCTTGACACATGTAACACATATTTTCACCGCAAATACATACATATTTCGGCGTTTTTTTTTTCAGAAAGGTTTTATTTATTTATATTTTATTTTAATTAAATTGAAATATTTATTAAAAATAAAATAATACACACATGTTATAGTGAGTAATACATTTTTTTAATACGTGTTTAACTGTCCCCAGAAAATTAAAACTTGTGTTTGGGGACAGGAGTACATGATACATAAGAGCATAAATAAATAAGTACGCGTCAATAATGGAATATTTAATTAGGTATATAAAAATGTTTATGCTAGACTACGTTTTTTTATGAAGATAACTTAGATAGAAACTTTGTTCTTAATATAAAAGTAATGAACTGAACATTATTTACAATATTCTGATATAAATGACTAATAAAAACTCGTATTTTCGAAATAAAACGCTGAAATATGCATTTGCAGTGAATGTCCAATGTCCAGCCTTGAGTTTTGAGCAGCTGCACTGCACACACTCACACACACACACCAACGTGCTACATTACTATTTGAATTACCACCTAACTGATGTTCGGGATAAACTTGCGAGACGGCACATTTCCCCTTACACACGCGCACGTGCATCATACACATAAACATATACACACCAACTTACTAAATTACTAGTTGAATTACTTCCTAACTGACACATACACTTACTCCTGTGAAATTAGGGTTTCTTGTACCTAATTGGCCTAAGGCTCTGTCTATTATATCAGTGATGTGTATTAATATCATTGGCTGTAAAAAAATCTGTTAATGAAAAATAACAATGGCTAAATTGAAAAACATGGCGGGTAACTCTGATTTTTTCAAGGGTGAAAATTCTCACTATAGTTGAGTGCCCTGATTTCAAAAATTAAATCAAATTTATTAGGTCATACCTAAATATTAAAAAATTTATTATGCTTTAAGATTCGAAATTTTCACAGATATATGGTACCTACGCCTGCTAAACAAATGGATATTTATATCTTGAAAAATATAACTAAATATTTATGAAAATAAATAATAACAATAATAATACTAATTTTTTGCTAATCATGAATGATAACCAATTTATTTATCTGTCATGGTGTCGTGATATTTGCACGGTGGCACACTGACTGAGATTTTTAAGTTAACCCGACTGTTTTCAACTCTCCACGCCATTCCCATCATCAGCTAAGGTAAAAATTACACAAGACGCCATATTCAATAAGAAAAACAGTATTTTTAAAGAAAACAGGGAGATAATTACTTGAAATGTGTTTTGAAACTCACTTTGAAAAAATAATTACATTATCACAAGGATAAAAAAAGGTTTTTTGTAATTAACATGGTTTGCACTTAAAATAACACTATTGAGATTTTATATAACTGAGAGCCAAAGTACCTACATCTATGGTGAAGGAGAATTCCTATGATAATTTGATGACATATTTTCGTATTTCAATGGTGCCTGTCATCTATTGTTTCTTGATGGTATTAATTTGAATTAATTAGCAAAGCGTCACTTTTCTAATGATCTATTCGAAGGCTAGAGTGATTCAAAGTATCAATCAAGAAGTAATATTGACAGCCCCTACATAAATTGAAAAAGCAATTTTACAGGATTGCTGTTTGAAACCTGGCTTTACATACAAAATGAGCGTATTTGTCTGCTTTAACGTCAGATTTTTTCTGTACAAAAAATAGTGTTTTTTAAATTTTGTATTGCAGTGAAAAGTATTAATTTCTATGTATTGGTACAAAAAAGTCTGAAATGCATTTCTGGTAGATGTTAGAGTTTACGTAGGGACCGTAGACGTGGGGACCATCTATACATATATAGGTATGTGTCAAAATTCACAGCATATTTCATGGCTATATCATCCCTAAACATTTTAATTGATCGTGGCTAGTGATGGTATTTTAACCGGTTATACAGTAACCATTATTTGAGATTTCTCTGATTATCTGATTTCTCTGTATGTTTACTGTTTTGTCCTTCCCGTTAGGGAGAGTTCCAGTTTATTCTTTGTCCCCTCACTGTCCCGTTTCCTACCAAACTCCCATCATTCTTATCCCCATGATGTACTGCTTTTCTTATATGTTTTCTTTCTTGATGTTAATTTTTTATTTTCGATTATTTCTGTTACCTTTTATTACTATGTTTTTTCGATTTGCCATATTACTCTAATTTTTCATTTTATGTTACTTTAAGATTGTTTATCATCTCCATTACTATGTTTCTTTTGATTTTATATGTAGGTATTATTTTGTTTACTTTTCATTTAATAAAGAGTTTCTTACTGTGGGAGAGGGACAGTGAACGGACTTTTGCAGGCCTCTAGAGGCCTTTAGAGTAAAACAATGTCAACCTGGCAATGTATGTGTAAGACCAATGTGGGAGCTTTCGCTCATAAAACGGTCCTGGGAATGCGGTGGGTCTCCATTCATTGATTATCTGATTATATTGATGCCAATCGATTGTAACTGATTTTATGCAATCAACGGCAACCATCGATATTAAACAACAGTCATAACTCATTTGCCAAAATCTCAAGTAACAGTACCATGTGTGGCCGGTTAAAATAAAGGTTTGACCATCACTAATCGTAACCCAGGATTCCAACATGATATTTATTATTTTATACAACAATAATTTTTCATACTTCTCCCATCAGACTTTTTGTTTGGATTTGATCTAATTTTGAGTAGCTTGTTGGTCTAATGTAAATGGCCTAGTGATTAAGTGGTTGGGGATTTTTTGTCTCATTCTGGGAAACCAGCAAGACAGTCATATTTTCGTAGCACAAGTTAGAGTCAGCTTGTAAATAGAAAGCATATTAATGTGAGTCTGTGTAAGCATCTTCATTTTTATTAAAAACAAAATATTATTTAAATTTTGCGTCGATAAACAAATTTACAATTTTTTACTTTCATTACAGCCATTATTATTTATTTTAATACCATGTCTTGTTTCACCAAATGGAATACAGATGGCCTTATTCAGTTAGTACTTACTAATAATCATAAACTTCTTGTTCCCAGAATAACTATGGAGCCCAGGATGAGCGGAAGACTTCTCAGTATCCTGGTGGCCGGCTGTCTCCTGATCAGCGGCACCTCTGCGCAGAGCAACTACGCTTCACATGCCAACAATATAGAGTACCAGGGAGAAGGACTTCCGGAGCAGACTGTCTTGGATGGAAAGGTCAACCAGATATATTGCACTCTTAAAAAATGTATATGTATATGAAACCCTTATGTTATATTTAATATTAAATTAAACAAAAAACTATTTGTATTTAGTGTCTTTGAAATTAATGTTTCGAGAAAATGGCACTAAATAAATTATCATATAATATTATTATTCCATATACATACGTGTTTCCATAATATCAACCACTTTGTAAAGTATTCTAACAAACAAATGGGTAACAAATTTTAGTAATAGCGTTTCACATATATTTGGTTTGTGTTTGAAGTAGCAGAAATTTTGTCTATATATATTTCTATTTTATATTATACATATAATGTTATATTCAACACATTACATAGTAAAATACTGCCACTTCAAAATCTATCAAATTCACTAGAAATACTAGAAATGACATATTTGTCAGTTACAATACTTGACGTAGAAAGAGTCATCAAATAGTTTTTAGTTTGAGTCTCCAAGGGTCACACACGCTAATGAAATATTTCAATGTGGCAACCAAAGACTGAAATATTTTTTGTTAAAATTATTATTTTCTAGTTCAGAAAATTTTATCTTATTCAATAAAAATACTATATGTTCATTGAATATCTATTAACACGTAGATAATGTTAAAGGATTGAATTTCGAAGATAATTATGTATTGTATTTTATGCAAAATAGTTTGTTAGGTCATATTACAGACAGAAAGTCCATAATAATTTGTTTTCTTTTTTGACAAATCTGTTATCATTTTAGGTGACAAAATTGGATGACTTGAGTCCTGTTATATTCCTCAACAGAACCAAAGCCGCCCTCAACTGCGCAGCTGGATCTATGCAGGTAAATAATTATTTTTATAAGATCAATTGTAATCTGTAAAAAAAATTGAATTTTTCTTTCATATCAAATCTCCTTACCTAGTTCAGAACTGAAATTTTAAAGTTATATAATAAATAACATTCATTTAGTCAGTTTTGTGGTGTGACAACTTCTTAATACACAGTTCAATTTATAATCATTTACATGTAGAGTATGATCATTGAAAAGAGTGTGACCTAAGTATGACAATTACCTTCAATTGCCTCCCGAAGTTTGACGAATTGTCATCAGGTACAATTTAAATGCTTATAAAATATAAAATATATGTATATATAAAGAAACCTGTGTTTCCCTATCCGCCAAGTTTTCTCCACAACCAGCCACAACCACCCACGTTATGGTGGTGGATAGCCCTTGGTGTCACATCGAAAATATGCGAGTTTGGTGGGGGTGGCTGAGCGTGAGTGGGAGTGGGTGCCGAAAATGTGCTTTCTAGCACATGGGAAAGCCGCAAATGCTTCATATTGTTTAAAAATAGGCGCGCCGACTGTGTCGGTGAGTCTTAAAGGTTCGGGAAAAACTTGCTCTAGAAAGTTCTGGAAGGAGAAGATTCTAGAAAATTCCCAAACGTTCTAAAAGTTTCTAAACTGAGTGGCGGAATGTGACGGTGTGTCAAGAAGGTTCCTGTACATTCAATAAATTTCTTGAAAGTTCTGGAAGGAAAATGTTCTAGACGGTTCACGAAAGTTCTATGACTATCCAAATGGTGTACTAAAAATCTATGCGTGCAAAGCCGCGTGGGCACAGCTAGTATGTATATCTTTGGGTATAGTTTAAAATTTAGATATTTTAAAGTGTCTATCTAGTATGCAAAATAACAAGTAATTATCTCCTTAATTTTGTTGGGTGTACATTATATATAAAAAATACAGTAATTAGAAAATTAATTAATAAGTATCATAACTGTTGTTGTTGTTGTGGTTGCACAAAAAATAATGATACCATTGTTATAATGCAGAAGATATTCAGCTTTTCTTTAATGGATTTATCAATTTTAATTTCAACATTCATTATAATTAATATGTCCCACATGATTGATACATTGAAAAAAATATACAGAGAAAAGAGGTACGTTGAATCACCACTCGGCAAAATATGTAACTTAACATTTGAATAAATCGAGCAGAATAAATACTATGAAGAAAATAATAGTAAATGATAACTTTTCACACATGCATTAACATTGCTTTCCCTTTGTATTGCGAGGTCTCTCGTCATAATTTAATATTGTGTGATTGCTATGTAATGTATGATTAATCTTGATGATACCATTTTTCATGCTGTTCATTCATACGTATATTACACACTACGACACAAATAAAGGTACACAGCATTTCATTTGCAGTTGGTCAGTGGTCAGGCAGATATTTTTAGCACGGCTGGTTACAATTCCTCAGTTTTTGCCTGCAACTCGCACAAGCGTGAACTTTGCATGCTGAGACAGTTATACCGTCCATGACCTCGCAGTTGTTGAATCCTACTCATTTGTTATTCACAACTTTTTCTTCATATGACCAACTGCCCTAGTAATAATGTTTTTTTTTTTGTGAGACTTGAACATGTTATCATGTAAATTTAAGAATAGTATTTGTGCATCTCTGTTTTTATTAAGTTCCTTATTTATACATGTATATAACTACTAAAAATATTCAAGATAAAAATAGTACTCCTCCCCTGGTGTTCCCACTTTGGATCCTGCCTTTCCTCGCAACTTGTTTGCAACACCAAACTACAAAGTATAGTCTATGACTCGTTGTTCTACTTTTTGTTCTAGGTTGAGTTGAAATTCAACGACAAATTCTTTGGAATAGCGTATGCAGATTTCGACAGGAACTCAGCCTGCCAGGTGGCGGGCAAAGGAGCTCTCAGCTATCGTCTGGAGCTTCCTCTTAAAGGATGTGGAACACGACAGGTATGGAAGAAATATTAGGTCCTTACATATGAAATTGGCGTTTAGTATGGGAGGAACATAAGCCGATTTTTTTTAATTATAATATATTTATTCAATCAAAGTATGTACCATTGCTATCTATGCACTGTTGCCATCTCATAGGTAGTTCATCGATCCCTTTACTAAAAAAACCATTCGGACGGGAATCAATAAAATCTTTGAAGGCGGTTTGGACTGCCCCATCGGAGTTGAATTTTTTCCTTTGCAAGAAGTTATCCAAATTTCGAAAAAAATGGTAATCTGTTGGGGCAAGGTCCGGAGAGTACGGTGGATGTCTTAGACATTCCAATTGAAGCTCCTCTAATTTGGTAGCCGTCTGTTGTGCAGTGTGTGGTCTAGCGTTATCATGAAGCAGCAGTGGCCTAGAGCGATTAACCAGCCTCGGTTGTTTAGCAGCTAGCTTTTCCATCATGGTTTGCAGTTGCTGACAATAGACATCTGCCGTAATCGTCTGGCCAGATTTAAGAAAGCTGTAGTGAACGACACCAGCACTAGTCCACCAAACGCTCACAAGTAACTTTTTTGGAGTCAATTTTCGCTTGGGGCATGGTTTGGCTGGTTCGGCAGGGTTCAGCCATTGCGATGAGCGCTTCCGATTATCGTACAGGATCCACTTTTCATCACAGGTAATGATTCGATTTAAAATCCCTTCATTATTGTGCCGGTTGAGTAATGCAACGCAGCAGTCAACGCGCGTTTGTTGATTTGCTTCACTCAATTCGTGAGGTACCCACCTTTCAAGCTTTTTCACCTTACCAATTTGCTTCAAGTGGATTAAAACAGTTTTATCACTAACACCGCAGCCTGCAGCTAACTCGGATGTGGTTTGCGATGGATCCGCTTCCACAATAGCCTTCAATTCTTCATTATCAACTTTGGTCTCCGGCCGTCCACGGGGCTTGTTCTGCAGGTCGAAATTTCCAGAACGAAAACGTTGGAACCAAAAACGCACTGTGTTTTCTTTTGCGTCACCGTCGCCATACATATCATTAATCCTTCGAGCCGTTTCTGCAGCACTGGTGCCACGGTGGAACTCGTACTCGTAAATAACGCGATATTTCAAGTTTTTCATTTTGTAAACTGAGTGACGCAAAGAAAAAAACAATTGAGGAAAAAACAAATGAATTATAATTTTCAAAACACAAATACATGAGTAAATAGCTGTATAAATTTGGATTTGGAATTCCTAACCAAAGAGAAGATATTTGAGATCAAATTTGCCAGACGTCAAAACGCCAATTTCATATGTAAGGACCTAATATTATTGTATTTCAACTGAATTCGAATATAAAATTAGAAAGATAAACATTTTAGAAAGTATTCAGGTATCCATATAGAATAGATGACATCTCTAACCATCTATGAAGATTAAAAAAGTTATTGACTTGGGAAGAATGTTTTTCTTCATGACAACTTTATAGTTACATTACTATTATTATTGGTACATATGTGATTTTTCTTTCTCCACGTAGCTAAAAGTACTCTTAAAGCAGTCCAGGAATGTTTTTTTGGTAAGGATGTTGACTTAGTTCACTCACCACGTTGGAGATTGAACCCAAAACAATAAAACTTTCCTTGGACATAAAGCCCCTCTATTAAATCTTATAACTTTCTTTTCTGCATTTCAAATATCAATACTGAGTATTACAATGTATTACAAGTATTACAATGATTGAAAAGTTAAAAGAACTGTGATTTTTTTATTATATCATAAAAACACGGTAGATTGCCTCTCAAAAAATTGTCTTAATGGTTTGTGTGCAAATGATGGATATCCTGTATTGTTCAATGTCACACACAGGATAAAGACTGTAAGAGTAGATGTGATTCACCAATTTTCCTTTGCTGGTTTTGACGCCAGGAGCAGGATCTAGTGAAGGTTGAAAATAAAACTCTTGGTAGCTTTAGATACTGGCGAAGGGAGTGTATAACAATACGAAAAAGACTGTCTTTGCACTTCGGATGGATTTATTGGATATCAATGATTGACCCAGTGTGTGTCAGCCAATCAGCATGTGGGCCATTTCCGGTGGCACACACCGCTGCATTGAATGTGATCCGCGCTGGGTGAGATGTACACAAAATATATCAAGAGAAATAAAACCCTTTTTGGGCTACCAACTTTGGTTGAATAATAAATAACCCATTTTAGGGCCATCAATTCTCGTCGCAGTGAGAACAATCATAAAAAGTCCTTTTTAGGGCTAACAATTCTTGTCATAGCGAGAACAATAACACAAAGGCCCATTTCAGGGCCACATAATTTGAGAATCTTCAAATTAGCAGTTTCAAATTAGAAAAAAATTAAAACACAATTTATGGGCGCAGCTTTGTTGTACGGAGGGCGGTCTCGAATGATAGTCATGATTCCTGTTCAAATCATTCACATTACAGGAGATAGTTCTTCTGCAAATTCTTTTAATCTTTTATGTTGTTATACTTACTCTTGACATTCTTTTTTGAACTGTTTGTTCATCAGTTTATCCAGTTTCTGCATTATGGGTCCATGTATATTTCATAGTTATTTTGTTATTTTAAAAGATTCACTTCATCTTTATCTTTTAAAAGAAGGAATGCAATGTTGCAATAGATGTATTACATCAATTATTATATTACATTATATTACATTTTTTACTAAAAAAGAAATATAATGGATACTAGGCGAGCATGCAGTAGATAAAGCTAGAATGTTATGTGATCTAACATATTTTGATAAATTGATTGTGTTTTGCTTTCCAGGAACCTCTGCGTGTCTTCACCAACAATATTGTGGTGAGGTTTCACCCGGGGCTGGAGATGGATGGAGACGAAGTTATTACCATCGTCTGTAGATATCCACCACCGGTCACACCGTTACCGGCTGCCTTGCCTGCTCCAATGTAGGTTTAATTAGCCTCGTAATAAATTTTTCATAGAATTTATTGCCAAAAGTTTATATATTTTATTATTTTTTTATTTTTATTTATTCAATGAAAACACATTCTATGATAATTATAAAAAATAAGATGAATCAAATAAGTACAAAAATATGCATAGATGTATTTCGTAAAAAACTATCCCAAACAATCAAATTTGCATATGTAAGATTAATTACGTATCATTTTAATTAACTATATGTGATATTGCAACGTATTTCTTAATAATGAGTGGAAAAATAATTACCATTCTCTATTAATAATTAAGAAGGTTTTTTTTTATCGCAACTCCAATAAATGTCACTTTTCTAGAGATATCAAAATAAATGCTTTTTGACCAATTCGTTAGAGATAGTTTATTTTTATTTTTATATTATGTTATTCATTTTTACATCTTTTATTAAATTAAATGTGTCAATTCAGATGAATAATTTTTCATTCTATTCTTTTATTTAATATTAAATAGTTTTAAAATAAATATTAACTGTGACAAGCAAGGGTAGTTTGTAGCATAAGGTAGAGACAGCACAAGGCCCATAAGTAACCCATAAAAGTCTTGCAATTTTATCCAATAGATCTCAATAGTTCTAATTCAACCCATAAAAGTCTTGCAATTTTATCCAATAGATCTCAATAGTTCTAATTCAACCCATAAAAGTCTTGCAATTTTATCCAATAGATCTCAATAGTTCTAATTCATTTATGTGTATTTAATTAATTAATTCATAAATTCAATTAAATATTAAAACTATAATGTAATATTGAATTTATATTTCCTCAGTTTAGAGGAGCTGGTACCAGCTGTGCCGATAGAGCCACCGCTGAAGGGTATACAGATCCTGCTCATCATCTGCGCTATCCTGTTCCTCACCCTGCTGCTTTTGGGTCTCGGCGTAAGCTATCTGTGCCTACGTCGCCGCACACTGCCTCCACACTACCGCCTCCCATACTCGCGAGAAGGCTCTGAGATCACCAAGCTATCAGGAAGCAGTTTGGGTTAGTGTTTGCTCAATGTGTGTATTACGTGTACAGCCCTGCATAAAAATAAGTACAGAAAGACCAAATTATCTACAATATTGTCAAAACAGAGACAGAGTATAAAATTATACAGAGATGAACCAAACCCCTACTTTAGGTGAGGGGATTGGGTCACAGCTGAAGAATATCCCCCCTTGCGTATATTTATGCCGTAGTTAAAGTTTTGTTCGTGCATAATTAAATCCCTTAGTAAACAAAATGCATTTTTTATAATAGACATAATTGTTTTTTTTTTAATTTTTATAAATTTCATTCCAAACTGTCTCGTCGAGTTAAAACATATTTTTGACTTATTTACAAAGACATTATTTACTTTTTGGAGTATTTTGTTTGAGCTTTTCAGAATTGTTACAAAATTTACAAGCTCCTGGTAATTTTTTATACAAGTGAAATGTATTAGAACTAGACTTTGTATTTATCAAGAAATTTACGTTAGTTCATGTCTTTATATATTGGTGGTCTTTGGATACAGGTATGAAAATACAATAAAATAATTATCATATTTGCTGGAGACGGACAAGAAGAGTAAGACCGATAAAATGCTATTGTCCTAGTCCATAGTTAAAAATATTAATATATAAACTTGCATTGTCTCGAAGAGATTCAAAACAAACATTAAAACTTGATCAGTAAAGATTGCATTATTGCGTACACATTTGTTTCCCATTTTTATTTGCTTTTAGGCCTTTTACGATGATATGGATATTGAACTCGTTCTAGGCAACTTGTCTGTCTTCGAGGGAGTGAAGATCCCACGAGCGCGTGCACCCCTGCAGCAGGCCAGCTCTTCGGGCTCTGAGGGTCCCCCGGCTAGTTCTGATACGATCCCCTCGGATTACCCCAGCGAGTCTCACTCAGAGGTGGAAATCGACGTGGACACTCGCTCGCTACCTCTCAGCTCCGGTCTGAGAGAAGTGAGCGACAGTGCTCACAGCGAAGGTAAGATATCAAAGAATTGTCGGCTGCCTTGATAGGCGCAGATTGTTGTAGTTTGCGCTAATTTCTCAAACTTATGGACGGAATAGAAAGTTAAATTCAACTAAAGATTGAAGAAGCTTTCCATAAATTCAAACATTTTTGATTATAGTCATCCAAACGTAAGGAAATGCAAAAAATTATTTGATTCTTTTTGCAAGTGAGAACAGCAAATATGTCAAAATCGGGTACTTTAGTAATATAAATCACGATCTTTGCTTCGACAAAATAAATATTTCGTTTTTCAAAATGATTTCTTATATGAATTCTGATTGTGATACGCAAATATCTGTACATTTTTCATAAAATTAACGATTTTTTCCACAAGTTTCACGATTTCTAGCGAGTTTTGCAATCGCATCGTGATTTTTTTTGTTTACTTGAATTTCAAATTAACGAGGTTCTGCTCTATACAGGCAATAAAATTAATATTTGCCTTGAGTTATTGAATGAAATGCTGCGATTGGATCGACATCATCAACATATTTCAACAGCAGCGCACTTGGCACCAGAGGCAATTGACATAATGCATTTTATTGCAACATTAAGTGTCCCTCCCAAGCTTTAAGACAATAATACAACACGGAGATTTGACAGTTCTCATACACAGAATGTACGATAATGGTGGTTAGAGTGAGCATTCATTAAACATGATGGTCGTTAAGTGCTAGACTATCATCAAATAATATATCTATTAGAAATAAATTTCCATTTTAGATTACAAATCACTATTTTGTATAATGGTTTTTAATATACAGGGTTATTTGTAAAACATTAATTACCTCGCAGGGCTATTTTCCTGCCTTGATTATGAGTCGAAAATGTTCAAGCTATTATGACCTAATATCAATAATTAAGGAGATATGCCACATCAAAGTTTGCATTTTTTTTTTTCAATATTTCTGATTTATTTTTTGTAAAATGTTGGACTATCATTGTAATGTAATCATCAAAAATGTAAAATTTGATGTCGCGTATCTCCTTAACTATTATTAATATTAGGTCATAATAGCTTGAACATTTTCGACTCATAATCAAGGCAGGAATATAGTCCTGCGAGGTTATTAATGTTTTACAAATAACCCTGTATAGATACATTGATATCGTAAGTTTGAGAATATTTTTCTAAGACGCAGTGTGTTGCAAATATCCTGTAAATATGTATGTATATAAATAAAAATTTAAAAATTGTGGCGTCCAACATAAGCACCATGTCTTTCTTTGGTAGGTATTATTGAGTAAAAATTTAACACTTGACATCAAGAAATTCAACCCAAAGTTTTTAAATGCTCACAATGGAACACAGATGGCAAATGTAGCCGTACCCTGAAAAAATATATTTGCATTAGTTCGCTGATAATGCAAAATTATTTATATTTATTCATATATCGTCCCTTTAGAGATAAAACTCTTGGGGCCGGTTGTTTCAAGTTGGATTAAAGTAAAAGTTCATTTAAAGCATAGATTTTTGCATTCTCCACCAATCAAATGATCTGTTTCCTTAAAAATCTATGCTTAAAACAATCTTTTATTTTAATCCAAATTGAAACAACCGAGCAATGTGACATTGGAGTATATTTGAGATAGTGAGGTTTAAACATTCAACATGTGATATTTAAATTATTGAAAATGCTCAAATTATTAATTTTCCCACTAAATAACTATAAATAAACATATAATATTCGCTTACTGATTTTCACCTAGAATACAGATGGAAAAAATATGAATGTTTGTATTCATAATTCATTTTGGCCATTATTGCAGTTAGTGACTTTTACCTCTAAAGGGATGATATAATAATATATTCACTTTTTCAGGTTATGGCGACACGCACGAAATGCACATGTCCAATGCCATGGCAATGGTTTCCACCGCCAGGCAGCCACCGCCCCCAGCCTTTGACGTGCAGGTCAGAGTACGCAAGGCACCGCCCCCGCCTCCAGATAGGATGAGTGACTCCACCAGTGTCAGGTGAGAATTATATTAGAATCAAATACCAACTAGTACTGTTAATGTGTTTGAAAATATATTAAATTTATTAAAGTTCATTATTTTAGAAGCATTTTCTCTTTGATCAAATTATTTATCGTAATCACTGCTGAAATTTATTAGTCTGTTGTTTAATTTGTTTATGAGTCATTGTTAAGATCTTCTAAATATGACTCGTGATTAAAAAACTGATTTTTGATTTTTACCAACTTTAAAATTAGTATGTACCTACTTACTTATTTTATACAATATTCATCACATATATATCTTCGTTACCGAAAATAACCGTTTTACCATCACTTTTTCCTAAGTATGTATTTAGAAAAGAAATCAAAATAAGAGATATATCTTGTTTAAGAAACCCAAAATCAAGGCCATAAATTAAAATAATATTTAATGTAGTAATCTCTTGAACCTAAATAAAATAACAACTAAATAGAGGCACTTTCAAAGTAACTCAGTTAATCACTTACAGAAAATGGGGGATTTTGATAATTAAGCGTACCATAGAATGTTATGTGCTGGAGAATCTTTAATGACAAGTGCCTAGGAAAAAAGAACCTTAATATAGGGCTTCACCGAAAACATCTAATTATCCATAAGAGAAGGAGTAACTTAAATCTTATCCCTTTTAGCCCGGTTCGATTCGATCGTGCGTTCACATAAAAAAATATTTCACACTAACTAAACCGTTTTTCGGGTTCAAACCGGCCTGCAATGATCGTGCGCTGTACTGCGCGTATACGCACAATCATTGCAAGCCGGTTTGAACCCGAAAAATGGTTTAGCTATATATATATAAAACGTGAACGCACTATCGTATCGATCCGGGCTGAAAGGGTTATAAATAATTTGATTAGAGGTGGTATACCCACTGTTTTATAATGGCCATACAAGCCGAAACAGCTGTCATATTTAAAATAACACTTAACCTAAAGAACTTAATAATGGTATTCATGTTTCTTTATTACATATTTGAATGTGTTTTAAACTGTTGTTAATCTTCTTTTCAGATCTGACAGGAATCTGTCTACCATCGAGGAGCAGCGGGAGGAGCCCCCCCCGCCCCCGCCCCCTCCCATGGGTCCCATCAAGAGGGTGGCGCAGCAGCCGCCCATATACTCCCGCATTGTGAGGAAGAATGCTCAGGTATAGAACTTGGACTTCATTAATTGACATATCATCGTAAAGTGCTTATGTAATATGGATGATGATATGAATTGGCATGTTCAACCTATTAAATGCTTTAAAATGTATTAAATAAAACATGACAAAACGATCTTTTTAAAAAAATCTATAATATAGGGGCGATATTTATGAATGTATTTTTAAAATTATAAAATTTTATTAATATTAAAGTTTATAAATTAATGTAAACACATTTTTTTACAACTCTTAAATATGATGTCATCATAAATAACTTTATAAAGTGTGTATGTTTTTATGATGAACACCGTAGATAAAACAATCATTTTATGAGGACAATCTTATACAGGGTTTAACAGAGCTAGTCCACAATACTTAACAGGTGTATTCCTGCCTTGATTATGAGATAAAAATGTTCAAGCAACCATGACCTAAAGTGATGGAGTTATGCAATATCAAAGTTTGCAGTTTTTTATTCAACATCCCTGACTTTTTTTTTATAAAACATTGAATTATCATTACAGTAACTTATATTGATTGCAAAAAATTCATTAGTTACAATACAAGTTAAATAAAATGATAAAAACCCTGCAAAAATTCCAATTGGAATTTTTGCAATTGAAATTGGGAGGTTTTTATCATTTCTGCATTCTGGAATAAAGTCATATTTATTTATTTTATTTGACTTGTATTAAAGGGAATGATTTTTTGTCAGAAATAAAGAAAAAAATTGCAAACTTTGATGTTGCATATCTCCATAATTATTGATCATGGTTGCTTGAACATTTTCGACTCATAATTAAAGCAGGAGTCTACCTGCAAAGTATTGTGGACTACCTCTGTTTCACCCTGTGTATTGACATCAAATAAGATTAAACAGAAGTCGTAAAAAAGTTAATATCCAATACATTTGAAATATATACAGTATGACTCTATGAAAGGTATAACAATACTTTTTACAATATCTCTTTCAGGAGTGGGAGGCAGCTGAAGAATTGACCGCCGCAAGACGACCTCGTTCCATCGCTTCTCTCAACACCGAGATGACAGACACCCATTCCATCACCGAGCTAGTGGACCATTCTCACAGCAAACTGTTCTCCGTAAAGGTAAGATTGCGCTTTCATTTTTTAATACCAATCTCATAAAGATAAAAATTAATAATATTTGGTATCTTGTATAAAGTTACTCATCATTGATCAACGAGTATATGTTCATAAATATGTCATCGAGTATACGTTCATAAATGGCTCAAAATCACCAAGGTGCAGAATTGGCTTTGCCAGCAATTTAATGTCTTAAATCTTGACTTTATTGAGAAAAGAAAATTAATAAAATACTACAATTAACGTGTTTTGTGTGTACATCAAATAATACAATTTATTAAAGAAGTATATTTTAAATTAAATCAATATAAATGCAGAGAAAGTCATTTCGGGAACGCGTCCTAATGTAGGATCTTCAACAACAAGTCCAAAATATTAATGAAATATTTAAGGTATTTAACTCAGTCATTACTTAATATACCGTATTTTTTATATAAAATCAAGTTTTGAAAAATATACTTAAAGATTAATTTTTTTTAATTATAGAAATGCAAAAATGGTTTGTCCGATAGCGCATATGTCATTTCAGTGAACGCATCGATAACTGAACAAAAATAATTTTAAGTGAACGCAGCCATTCTATGTCAGCTGTCAGTAGAGGAAGCAAACAATGACAAAGGCGGCTGCCAGGATATTTATCGGAAAATAAATTAATATCTAAGTGATAAGTACCTTTCAATTCATTATTCGTAGAGCGTACATCAATAGTTCGTCAATTCGTGAACGTGTTTTTTACGTTTATTTATTGATGTGATTCTTTTTTACGACCCGAAATAACAAAGTAACCTCAAATATATTACTATTGACAAAGTCAGGTTGCATTTAAGATGGCCGCTGAATAATCAAAGCACACGCTTATTTGAAATCGTCATTTCGAGAACGGTCATTTCGGGAACGTTCCCGGACATGATGGTATATTCCCGAAATGACCGTTGCGTCCCCGAAATGATAATTATTGTTTTCAAGGGCGAATCACTTACATTTTTTCATTAAATTATTTTACAAATTCGTTGTTTTTTAATTACATCATAATGGAGACTCCTGATAACGAAAAAATAAAAGAACTCAAAAAAAGCTTAAAAAGAATATTGCAGTTTATTTGCGCCAAAGAGAAAAGGCAAATGCTAGGAAAAGAAAGTTTTTGGATAAGATGACTGAACAACAGAAAGAAATTAAACGGGCTAAGTAAGGGCAGGGAATATTATAAAAAGACAAAAGAAAGTGAAGAAAATTACTGAAGCAAATTTTGAAGAAAAGTTCAATAAACTGAAATACGCAAAAGAGCTTGAACACGCGTCTATTAAAAAGTTTATAGAACAATACACTTATGATGTTAAGTCTCATGACTGCATGAATAGTTTAAAATGTGAAGTTTGAATTAGGAGATAATAAAGATTCTTTGACATATTTTACATAGAGGTGCGTTCAAGAAGATAAAATTATAATAATATTGGTGTTTGCGAAAAATAATTAGTTTTGTTTTGTAATTTATATACTTTTTTAGTTAACTTCTCATTCTAACAGAATTTATTGTTGCTTTTCTTACGTTGCTTACATTTTTTTCCATTATTTGTAGAATCCACTCGACTGATTTATGAAAATGTTAAAACTTAATTATAATAAGAATTTATTAAAAGTAAGAGTAATTTTTCTGAAGTGCAATTAATATGGCAATATAAATAAATAACTTTGTTAATTAAACCGTTGTCTATAATTTAAATATTTCCTTACCTATGCCTTATGATATCCATATCATCATTTCGGTAATATTTATGTCATTCCGGGAACGGTTGGTCATTTCCGGATACATTACAATATTTCAATAAAATACGCATCAATTAGCTATTTTTTTAGAAAAAACATAGTTTATTACATTACAAAGCTTTAATTCTATTCATGTAGCATTAATTCCATTATAAAAGCTCTGAATAATTTGAAATTTCTTAAATTTTATGCATGATAATAGCAACTTCTTTTATTTTTTGACGTATTTTGCTTGTAAAAGATTTTGTATTTATGGTTTTTAATATTTTATACATTATGGATACATAATACACCCATGTTATTAAACAATCATTAAGTTATGTACTTTGTTTTGTTTTTGTTCATTTTATCAAGCTTAGGAAAACGTTCCCGAATTGATGGTTTTCTGTAAGATATTCACTAAAAAGCAATTTTACAAAAAAAGTATAGAATTCTGTGCGCTGCCCTGTCAAATTTTATTAATATACAAATTTTGCAACAGTATAATCCAAGAGTCATCATTATAGCTTTAAATTTTTTTTGGCATAAAACCATTCTTGAAATTTGCAACCTTGGTGATTTTGAGCCAAATATGTCATCGTCGTCGATATGTAAAAAGAGATATTGATTGAAGCACTTTTATTGCAGCGCCCCGCCCCCTTACCCCCCGCGCAGATCACCCGAGAGGAGCTGCAGATGGAGAGCCTGGAGGCCATGCCGGAGACCCCCATTCTGCCAGCCAGGTAAACAATATTATCATGATATGTATTGTCACTAAAAATTCAATTGCTACAAGGGATTGAGTGAATTTTTTTACAGGATAAAGATTTAAACATTCATAATTGTATTTAGTTAATAATGCACATGCATATATTCAATTTTATATAATAATTCTATTTTTTTATTCTGTGATGTGACGTCTGCATTTCTTCTTAAACATGATAATATGTCTCTGTATATGTATATGTCTTTTTTTAACTTTTTTGGTAGACCATTGTATTTCTTTAGTCCTTTGTAATATAAACGCTATTGTGTATGTATTTCTTTTCTTTTGTGTACTTGGCTGTACTTTTGCATGCATGATTCCTAAAGAATAAGTATTTATAGCCACACCCATGAAATAGTAATAATGACTTATCAAAATATTTGAACTTTTTTTTTTAATTTCCTCTGCCGGCAGTTAAATGTACTATTCTATACCCTGACGATTGGGTGTAACATGAAATGGTTCACATCTTTGCTAAGTCCTACATATATGTACTGTATTTTTGACGGGTAATTCACGCTCAGCGATAGCAACATCGCTATCGTTGCCGCCTTCGGGTTTGCTGGCCCAGGGTTCAAGCCCCATTTCCGGCCATTTAATTTAGTTTTTTGGCCATGAATTCGAACGAAATTACGGATGTTACACGAAGTTACGGGGATAGACAGACGGACGAGCAATGAAATTATTATGTTTACACAAAGGCTGTGCTTTATCTTTCAGATCTTTTGCATGCTTTAGAACACCATTAACAAATTTTCCACAATTACATCAAATGGTTGATTTATATGTTGACATATGAGACATTTTTTTTTGATAATGAAAAAATTTTACTTTCCAAAAAATAAAAATTGAATTATCGTAATCTTCTCTCCTTGTACGTCGAGATCAATTAATTTTACAGAATCTAATTTCTTAAACCTACAACATATGCTCAATTCAGGAAACCCGAGATCACGGCGCACATGGTGGACGACGTCTTCCTGCGAACAATTACCGAGCGCAAGACCATTGAGGACGTGGAGCGCCACCGTCGCCTCGTGACGGAATACCGCTCCGCCCCGCCTGTGGCAGTTCCGCCCGCACACTGGGACGTGACCATACGTCACTACCCCAACGAGGGTGATCAGCGCTGGGAAGACTTCTCTGATGTGTCTAGTGCGTCGGCAATGACTATTGCTTCGCGTTCTGAAGCTCCTCTACCGCCGCAGAATTATATAGGTAGGTTTTATTTTAATATTTTACATTATATTATTATTTAGTTTGAAGTTATCTTCTTTCGGCGCATTGCAGGTAATTATGATTTTAAGTGTGTATTAGGATTTCATATGTTTTTGCAAAAATTATGTAAATTTTCAGATATTCTTTTCCAAAACAAAAAACACATTCATTCAATTGACATTTTACAATTCAATTGACAAGTTGTATAGTTTCAAAACTTTTCAATACGGAACCATTTTAGGCCGAAAATCGATAAAACTTCAAAGTGGGTAGGCACTTGGACTTTTTTTGAAAATACATGCGTTTCTTGATTCGTCGCATCACGTGTCTGCGATGCTGCGGCGATAAATATCTTCGAATCAACGTCTCACAAGGATTATTTTAGCTATCACTAACCAATAGTTACATTTATATCGCATCAAAAACAAACATGAATAATTTAACTACATTAAAGTGTTATCAATTATATTTATCATCTTCCTAGAAATTGTATTATTGTATTAATATACATTTTTAGAATAACGACGCATGTGATTTTTCTCAAGTTTGCAGGAGAGCAGTTTAAAGTTTTATTTACATAAAGACTCTTTATGTCATAGCTCGATAACTACAAAAGATTTTCCTTTGAAACTTGAGTTAGTTATTTAAAGTTGATACCTTTCAAACCTCAAATATAGTCAGCGCAGTACAACAATTTTTTTACACATGCTGCATTGTTCTACAATCGCAAATCAGAACTGTCATTATACGAAGTCGGTGGTGATGAGAAAAAATACACTTTTTATATACCATTAGATGGCTTCTTTTTTTCACTTTTTAACAATCCAAAAAAGTCAATATCGAACTTTTTGCACATCTGCAATTGTTCTACGATCGTGACGAAATATCATTTATCACAATCACACCAATGAAGTACAACTTGTATTGGAGACATACGGACTAAACATTTCTATCATAAAAAATGGAAAGCTTCTGGTCGTCACGGTGATTATGAGATGTTTGGACGTTACAGATCCATCGTAAGACGTAACATTCGATTAGCATACCGGGAGTTCATTTCCAGCATGGAAAATAACATTATTCAAGATCCTAATACTTTCTGGGACTACATAAAGTCACAAAAGGCGGATGGCGGGAATGTTAACTCCATGACATGGGGCGAAAAAATGGTACGGGGTGCAGATATTGCTGAGGCGTTTGCAGGTCATTTTAAAACAGTGTATAGTAGTGAACCTCCGCTTCTGGATATTAACATTGCTAGGCAATGTTCTCCGATCGGTGCACAGTCTATTGATGTTCAAAATATCAGTGAGAAGGATGTGTCCGACACTATAAAAAAATTAAATAATACTCATTCTCTTGGTCCAGATTTCATTCCAACATTTCTCTTAAAAGGTTGTGTGGAACTGATAAAAAAACCACTTTGTTTTTTGTATAATCTTTCCATTAATACAGGGATCTTCCCGGAAACATGGAAGACTTCAAAAGTTACTCCCATACATAAGAGTGGCTCTAAGTCGTCCGTAGAAAATTATAGACCTGTAGCTGTTCTCTCTGCCCCAGCTAAGGTATTTGAAATCATAATAAGTAGAACCGTCGCTTCCCGAGTAGAGCCATTTATAATTGATGAACAACATGGATTTAGGAAAGGCCGCTCGGTTGAGACAAATCTGATGGTCTTCACAAATTACGTCACGGAAGCTCTGGACGCGGGACATCAGGTAGACTGTTCATATAATGACTTCGCCAAAGCCTTTGATACAGTCAACCATGATGTCTTATTGAAAAGGTTGTATGAGATTGGTTTCTCGGATGGTATGCTAAAATTAATGTCGAGCTACCTCCAAAATAGGAACCAATACGTCTCCTACGGCCTATTCGCGTCAGAGTGCTTCTTTACCTTCTCGGGTGTCCCACAAGGATCTAACCTGGGTCCATTGTTGTTTTCGATTTTTATTAATAATATAAAAAATGTAATCTTAAACTCGCGCTTTCTGTTATTTGCGGATGACTTAAAGCTTTTCTTAAAGGTATCAACTTTGGACGATTTTCGTCTTCTCCAAGCAGATATATCAAATATATGTGAATGGGGAAGACGAAATAAACTTTTGTTTAATGTTTCCAAGTGTTCGGTTACATCCTTCACTAGGGCCCAAAAAACTCTATTTTTTCGCTACAAAATGAACGATCAAAATCTGACAAGAACATCAAATGTTAAAGATCTAGGTGTTAGATTTGTAAGCAACCTAACATTTCACGATCACATAGAGACGATCAGTGGTAATGCTTTGAGAATGTTAGGATTTGTTCTGCGTACTGCCAGGGTTTTCGAGAATACCCGCGTACTCAGAACTCTTTACAACTCCTTGGTGCGGAGTAGACTCGAGAGTGGCTCGATGATCTGGGGGCCACATGAGGGCAAGTACTCTCTTATGGTGGAGAAAGTCCAAAAGAAGTTTCTGAGATATCTCTACATGAGAGAGTACGGGCATTATCCTTGGCTTTACCCAACCGAGTTTCTCCAGGGTATGCGTGGCTACAATAGTTTAGAGACTAGAAGGAATGTGTATTTGATTACACATTTTTATCGATTGTTGCGCGGTATGATCGATAATCCTGAAATTATGCAGAGCATTGGTTTATATGTTCCTGATAATTACATTAGACATCGTCAGCATAGATTGTTTCACATTCCAATACACAGGACCAACCTGCCGATGGTTATGCCTGTTGGAAGAGCCACAGCTATGCTGAACAAAATCGCTTTGGGTATTGATATATTCCATGTGTCTGAGGGGGTTTTCCGAAGCGGGATTCTCCTACACCTTTGACCAGATTTATGTTATTTTTAATTTATTAAATATTTTCATTTTTGTTATATACTTCTAATATGTATGCCTTAAACATTTTGTTTGTCATGTACATATTATCATGAAATAAATTGAATTGAATTGAATTGAATTGAACTTTTACCGCGCGTACATGAGTACATGTGTGTATTAGGATTTCGTGTGTTTTTATACCTAGCGAGGCAGGCAGTGGCAGATAGACTTGCTGACAATAATATCTATATGTATTTTCCTGATAAAGTAAAAAATGTATAATATATGTATGTGTTTTTAAATGTTGTAAGTTATAAAATATCACGGAAATAATAAACACCAAGTCATCGGCAATGAACGAAGTTGAATTAACATGTGAGGAGGATGTCATGTCATTATTGTCCAATCTAACGATACAATTGAATGCTTTTAAAATTGTTTCCAGGCTCAGCTGGTCCGCAGCTGTTTGCGCCGCAGCTGGTAGGGAGCGTCATGCCCCAACTGCCCGAGCTACCTCCGGCCAGCAACCCACTGTACACCGACGAGGAGGAACACTTGCCCCACCGGGCTACAGTGACGGCGCCCGTGCCCCCTAACTGGGACGTACTAATCCGGGTGTTGCGTCCCGAGATGAATGAGGAGGTGCGGAAATTTAATTTGGTTCAGAAAAGTGTTAATGACAATAAATACTTGTTTTGACATTTTTTATGTACAGTAATACGCCGAAGTCGAATTTGCGCAAATCGGGGTACATCTTTTCATATAAATTTTGTGTGATTGGGACCAAGGTCTATCAAAAACACTAGTTTAGAAAATACAATAAAATTGCTGTTCTTTGTACATACATACATATTTATTCAAAAATAAATTAGTTTTAATTAAAATTTCGGTGTCCTACCCACGTAAATCTAACAAACTTGTCTGAGGACAAGTTTTCTTTTATCTCGCAGAATTTCTTCATAACAAGTTAATAGTTTTATTATTCATTGCTATAATGTGTTCTTCGTTGGAGTCTACGTTTTCATAAAAAATTAAGCCCTTTTCAAATGAACTGTGATCTTTTGTCAAACTTGCAATTGTCATGTTCACAAATTTTCGTTACGCTATCAAAATACTTTATAAAGTTAAGTTTACATTCGCAATATATCATTTTCTTTTCTTACTAGGTGCAGGACAATAATATTTACTTCGTTTGGATGACATAGTTTTTTTTAAGGCTTTAGACATGTCACAAAACAATCAATCAACAATTTGAACAGGCAGTCAATGAACAAATCATAACAATCATAAAAATAATATTGCTCCATAATCCAGTCAAAAATATATAAGTCTCATTACTAGCAGTGACATCTATGTACTGTATATGGGAGTGGCAAATTTCAAACATAGATGGCGATAGCGTAATTGTATTGCGTAAAGTAAGGGAGGTACATAAATAGCGTATTACATACATTTCAAATTTGATAGATTGGTAAACGTTACATTATGTAAAGTGATCACATAAGCCAGCCAATGACAGGTCGTAAGCCCCATAAACACCCAAAAAGACTTCCTACTAATATGATACTTTTCCATATCAGCCATTCCAGCTTCGTCTCTGTGAAACATCTATAACTTATCTTAATTAATTTAGTGTTCTTGTATCTAAAAAATACTATTTCTTCACCAGACATCTACAGAATACGAGGAGCATGAAACGCTGACAATT
This sequence comes from Agrypnia vestita, assembly GCA_016648135.1. Classification (NCBI taxonomy): domain Eukaryota; kingdom Metazoa; phylum Arthropoda; class Insecta; order Trichoptera; family Phryganeidae; genus Agrypnia; species Agrypnia vestita. The sequence goes on along the minus strand of JADDOH010002472.1, from coordinate 10,790 downwards.
GAGGAACGCACCCGTTGGCGCCAAATCATCACCAATAGCTCTGAGCTTCGTAGAGAGCTGTCAGAGTGCTCCCAGCGCGAGGACTTCCAGAGGATCAGTGAGGACCGGAGGTACAGCGGACTATTCCCGCAACACAAGTGGGAGGTCATTCTTAGAATACTGGCGCCACCTCAAGATAAACCTAAGGTATGTATAATATAAAATGTTATTTGTAGAAATAAATTATTAATTTCAAAAAATTGGCTTCTTATATCAAAGGTTCCGGGTATAATGTAGAATTAAAAAAATTAACAAAATTTGTATAAAACGCATTACATAATTATTTTTAATGTCTACTGATTTCAATAATACTGTACCTTCATCAGAACGGACATATAATAACTTCTTTTTCAAAGATACAGTTCGAAGCCGGTCGATGTTTAAAATAATTAATGTAGTTTTGTATAGTTTGCTAGTTTTTTGAAATCAATAATTTATGTCCAAAAACATCAAAAATTAAAATAAATAATGTATCTTTTAGTGCTGAGAAGAGCCATCGCGCTCCTCTCACATCCTCTCAATATTTTGGAAAATGCGACGGCACTCCTCTCATCAGTGTCTTTTCGCGCGCGAGTCAGATGGTTGTGTCCGCGTAGATTATTTTTATAATCAATTTTTTTTTTGTTGAAGAAACACCACCAGTCATTCTTATTTCAAATGCAGTGATGAAAATTTAACTGTTAAAAACCAAAGGCAATATTGAAATGGAAAAAAAAGCATCTATAATTTATACTTGTTATAAATTTATGGGCAGGATTGCCGACTCCGATAAAATGTTCTATATTTATTTATCCTGCCAAAGGAAGAACCTTAAAATTTTGAATTTTTTTTATTCTATATTTTGCCTAAATTTGATTCAAATACTTTTCATAAAGTTGAATTAAATGCTGTTTTATTAATACAGTTTAAATTTTCTGAAGAAAACACAAAGTATTTTAAAAATCGAGTATTATTTGGGTAAGCTGTGATTTTTTTTCTGTTGCACTAGAAATTAATTTAAAAAAATATCAATACAAAAAGTATTTGTTTCTCTTCAGGGAGGACGTTACCGCAAGAAGTCTGACTGGGACACCCGTTCCCGTCGCAGTTCTTTACCCACACTGTACGAATATAGTGATAGCGATGCAGCATCATCTATAGCGGTGGCTCCCAATAATGGTGGGAACCGCAGCGGAGGGGCTATGGCACCACGTCGTCCCTCACGAGCTTCTTGTCCCAGCGACCATCAGGACATGAGGTAAATCAACTTTTTTTTATTTACTAATATGAAATGTATTTTACACACATAATCCAGCTCACTAGGATGAACCTCTGTGAAATCAGTTACTTGACAAATAAAAATATCCTCCTCATATGACCTCAATACACATTCTCGCTCTTTCATATTCAAGAAATTTGTAACTAGAAAAAATATAAAACGTATTTTCCCATAAGAGTCGAACTTAATTATAACAAGCATGACAGCACGGACTAAATTTGCTTGTTATAGCCAATATTCATTATATCAGAGTTAGGTTTGTACATTATGTACTTACTTCTTTAAACTATTATCTATAGTGATCACTGTCTATTATTTGATTGTAAATGAATATCTAGGATTAAGGAGGTATTCTAGTCTAGAGGCATGAATTTGAGGTGTTTTTTCGGGTGCTACAAATAAAAAACAAAAAATATTTTAGCATCCATTTTTAACATGATATTTATTCATGTTTTAACAATACATAAAAAAATAAAAAAGTGAAAAAATTGAAAACTCTAAATGTAATAAGATGTTGAAGTGGGGGGGTTGGAAAAAAAATAGTACGCCAAGTTTATCACCATTGCAACCCTCCAAATGATCTGAAACAAAAAAATAAAAAAGGTCTTTTATCTAGATAAATACCACTATCGTATTTACTAAAAAAACTGAAAAAAATTTTTTTTTCGCTATATTGTTGATGTTTGAAAAAAAAAATTTTTTTTACTATTTTTTTGACTTCTGATTTTTTTTAAAATAGCAATTTTTTTAATTTGTTATAAATCATAATTAGTACGATAGAGACATATGTAGAGAAGACTCACACCAAATTTCAAGTAAATCGGTTAATTAGAACTTGATAAATCATGACAAACTTTTTGAAAAAAGTAGTTTCGAGAAAAACACAACATAAAATGACATTTTATACCTACATTTAATTAATCCGCAATTCCTGCTCCATACATTGGGCCTTCTTCTACTTCAAAAAAAGGATTTTCAGCGGGTGACCTTGGATTATTATATTTCAATATATAATATAAAAACACATAAAGGTTTACGAGAAAATGGGATCGCAGGTAGACGCATCTTGAAAGGTTAAGCTTTGAAAATATGAAAGAAAAAAAATTGATTTTTCAAATTTCTGCACTAGAATACCCCCTTAAATATACTCATGTACCCTTACCTTCATGCCGATGGCCCAAATCCATAAATAAAAATAAAATTATTTAAAAAATCTTGCAAATATTATTATTAATAATATTAATTTATATTATTAATTAAATATTAATCTATATTATTAATTAAATATTAATTACAATGTTTAATTTATAATATAGTTTAATATTAATAATTAAATATGTTTCCAATAAAAGGATTCGTATCTAACTTATTTTGCTTTATAATATCAACGGTGATCTGAATATAATAAACCAAAATTTTAACAATTTTTTTTATATTTTAGGAAACATAAAAAAAAGAGAGAGAAACTATCCCCTCCTATAATGTTTAAAAGTGAAAATTTGGTGATTCTGTAAAAAATCATCTCAATATGAGTGTAATCTAATTATTACTTATTATATTTTTGCAGATCCATGTCTGAGATGATGGTGGACTATGCACGCATGGATAATATGGACAGCCAATCCGAGGCCTCTATGGGAATGGCTCTGTCTGCCAGGTTCTATGATACGGATAGCGATGCGGAACAGGACTTCAGAATGCCAAGGTACTGTTGATAAAATTTTGTTGCATCGTATCTTTCAAAGCCTTTCAATGGCGTTCAAGACTGTCAAAAAACTTATATTTTGTGTTCCGTCTCGACGCCTGGAATCCATTATGAGAGAACAGCCTGCTGTTTCGGCACTTAGACACGCGTTCCTACCCCCTCTGATTCCCTGTTTGCGACATAATTTATTCCCGCTGGTATCCCTGTTTCCGGTTATGTCGGCGTAACGGTTTTTCTTTCATATAACGTCGTTGTTTCGCGCCATTTGCACGCGTCTAGACACGCCAACTTTTGTTGTGATTTTTTTGTGTTTCTATTGCAACCTACCCCCTTAATTTTTGATCCCTAGGTTAACAAACATTAGACTATACAAATTTTTAACATAGTGCGACAGGACGTTGATATTTTAGTGTAAATCCCGTGAATTTCGTCAAACGATTTGTTAACAAGATGGCGGACGAGCAAGCTCCTTCGCCGGTATCCTCGAATGACGGATCTTCTTTCGAAGAACCGAGTCGAAAGAGACGCCGCGTAGCATACGACCCGCGTGTAGACCACCTGCTAAAACAGGTGACTGCTCTGACGGAGGCCTTGTTAGCGGGCGGCGCGGCTCCTGCATCAACAACGCCGCCAACGCCGGAACACGTGGCCGCGAGCGAGCCCAGCGTGGAGGACGCGAATGCGTCCTTTATTCAGCCGCCGCCGAGCCTCAGAAGGGCGAAGAATACGCTGGAGTTCGGCAAGCTCAGCACGGTCGTGAAGGAGCCGCCAGTACCGAGAGCGGACCCGAAGCGGATCGAACAGATCTCGAAGTTGCAACACTTCGATTCCGACGAGTGGTCAGGCGTTCGCTATGCGGAAACGCAGAGAACCTACGCGGCGACTCCCACATTTGTGGAATTGTCGGTGAACGACGACTTGAGAAGGATCGATAACGCGCCGACCCATACTGGCTTGCTGGAAAGATCGCTCGCCGCGCTTTCAAACGCCTTGCTCGCCCAGAGAGAGACCCTGAGAGACGGGATGCAATCGCTGGTGAATTGGGCATCCGAACCCGGCACGGATCTGTCCGCTTCGGCTCTCTTCGAGCGGATTCAGTCGATGTTCACCAGCGATGCTCCGTACAATAAGATTTCGGACGACATCCTGCAGATTGTGTGCGGCAGACGGGCAGAGTGTATACTGAACCGGCGAAAGGCCATATTGGAGGGCTTCAAAGACCCTTTCGTGCGAGAAGGTGCGGCCAAAATCCCTCCAAGCTCGGGATACTTGTTCAATAGGGAAGAGCTATCGGCGTATATCCTAAAGAACGGGGGGCCAGGAGAAGGTGATGGTCTCGCCCGCAACCCGAAACCTGGCCCAACCGTCAACATCTCAGCCCCAGCCGTCAACTTCTCGTCGAGCTCCGAACCAGGGATACCTCCAGTCCCGTAAGCCCTTTCTGCCGGAGCCGAGGCACAGGGAGCGAGGCCCAGGGAACCCGAACAGGAGACCTATCCGGAAGGCAGACCACGGCCGAAAACCCGCTGGTGACCGTAGCCGTAGAGGTAGAAGATGACGCGAGGCTGAACAACCAGTTCTGGGGAGGACGCTTGAGGAGGTTCCAAAGCAAGTGGAAGGAGTTCGGGGCACCACCTATAGTGCTGAGAATCCTCAAGGGCGCGAGAATCCCCTTTGTGGCCAAACCTCCGTTAGTCTTCCCCACCAGGCAGCTGTTGAGCAGCTTCAGCACGAAGGAGTCTCGAGACATGTCGAGTCACATTCAGGCCCTGAAGATGTCAGGCGTGCTGGAAAGAGCAGATCATTCTCCGAGCTTCATCTCAAATCTGTTTCTAACTCCGAAGTCGGACAACTCCCTAAGGCCGATATTCAACCTGAAGGCGTTGAATGCCTTTGTGGAGGCGAAACCCTTCAAGCTGTTCAACCACTTTCGGGTCCCAGACTTCCTCCAGCCCAAAGATTGGTTGGTGAAAATCGACCTAACCCAGGCATACTTTCACCTACCAATAGCGGAATCGCACCGAAAGTTCCTGAGACTGTACTACCAAGGGGAACTTCTCCAGATGACCTGCCTGCCCTTTGGCCTGTCATCAGCCCCGAGAATGTTCGCAACGCTGTCAAACTGGCTAGCGGGACTCTTGCGGAAGAGAGGAATAAGGACCGTAGTCTACCTGGACGACTTCCTTCTGGCCAATCAGTCAAGGGACCTGCTAGCGACCCAGGCAGTAGAGACGGTCAATCTGTTCCAGCATCTGGGTTGGTGCATCAACCGCGACAAGTGTGTCCTTATACCTACCCAAAAGCTGGAGTTTCTGGGCATAACTTGGGACACCGAAGCCAACCAGAAATCCCTCTCGGACCGCAAGTGCTCTGGCCTTCGCCAAGTACTGCGCCGCCCGATCGAGGCCGGCAGTTGCTCCCCCAAGCAGGTTCTAGGCCTCTTGGGGAGACTCAACTTCGCAAACTTCGCCACCCCTCGGGGTCGTTTGCATTGCCGAAGACTGCAGAGATTCAGCCGCCAGCTGCAGAGGCACGAGCCATCCAGACAAGTGGAGCTTCCTGCCGCGGTTCGGCAAGACCTAGAGTGGTGGTTGGAGGCCGTAGGGGAGTCCTGCCCAATACACGAAGCCCCCTTCTCCCACTTCCTGACTACAGACGCAGCGGACGCAGGTTGGGGCGGCCAGGTGGACGACAAGACGATATCAGGCCAGTGGACCCCAGAGCAGATGCGGTGGCATTCCAACCAGAAAGAAGCCTTCGCTGTTTACGCAGTGATCAGGGATCACGCTTACCTGCTAAGAGGAACGAAGACCCTACTGCAGACAGACAACAAGACAGTAGTGGCTTACATCAACAAGGAGGGGGGGACAAGATCATTGGGCCTTCTGAAGATAACTCGAGACCTCCTAGAGTTTATCGACCAGCAGGAAATATCTCTGACAGCGCAGTACATTCCAGGGAGATACAACGGGATTGCGGACCGACTCTCACGGGGGACACCACTCCCGGAATGGCACCTCCTGGAACCAGCGACAGAGGAAATATTCCGAATATGGGGACGTCCTCAGATCGACCTCTTCGCATCGGCCACCGCCCATGTGGTGCCAAACTACGTGTCGCTAGACTCAACCGATTGCTCGGCCTCCTATCTCAACGCATTCAGTCAGCATTGGGATTACGAGCTGGCCTGGGTATTTCCGCCGCCGAATCTCGTCCCAAGAGTACTGGCGCACTTGAACCTGGCAAGAGGCACCTTTCTCCTAGTTGTGCCAAGATGGGAGAAGACATTCTGGAGGGCCGATCTCAAACAACGAGCAAAGGGAGGGCCAATAAGCGTAAGAGATCTGAAGAGCGTCCTGATCGATACGTCGACAGGGTTTCCCCCACCGAGGGTGTCGGACCTCCAACTGGAAGTTTGGAGAATAGCAGTGGGTGGGAACAGGCTATAGCGGATTGGAGCCAGGAGGAACAGCAGCTGTTCAGATCTGGCTGGAGAGGCTCAACGCTGAACACCTACAAGCCGGCCTGGGATAGGTGGCAGCGATGGTGTACCACGCATTCTGTCCAACCTCATAACCCTCCCCCTGCAACAGTGGCAAGATATCTGGCCAACCTGTTCATCCACGAAGGGCTAGCCCCTCGAACAATATTGGTCCACAAATCGGCAATCGTATCCTTCTGTGGCCCAGCTCTTGATGCAGATAAGATTAGCTCGAACTTCCTCGTCAGGCACGTCCTTAAAGCCATCTCGGTTTCTGGTGGATGCACTGAGAGACCCCCGATCTGGAACCCCCGAGTAGTGGTGGAGTGGCTACGTGAAAACCCGCCAAGGAACAGCCTGTATGACGTGTCAAGGAGGACGGCCATACTACTCATCATGGCATCTGGGCGAAGAGTCCAAGATCTGACACTTCTCAGAGTCACCCCGGACCGATTGATCGACAAAGGAGACTCCATCACGCTATGGCCAGCCTTTGGAGCGAAGACTGACACGGCAAGACACAAACAATCGGGATGGAGGTTGAGCGCATCGGATGAAAGGAACATCAACCCCTTGTTTTGGATCCGAAAGCTGGTCTCACTCTCACAGCCGAGACGAAAGCCGGACATGAAAGAACTATTTGTGACGACAGCAGGTGAAGTAAAGCCAGCTTCACGGACAATGATAGGTGGTTGGATCAAGTCAATCCTAAGAGAGGCTGGAGTGGAAGCAACGCCAGGAAGTGTTCGTTCTGCTGTGGCTTCGTTGAATTGGCTGGAAAACTACCCGATAGAGGAGATCTTGTCAAGGGGAAACTGGCAGAGTGAAATCACCTTCCGAAAATTCTACCAAAGAGAGATAGTAGATAACCCCAAGCAACAATGCCCCCAGAGCTCATTAGCGCCTCTCTTTACGCCAATATAGGCAGTCACATATAACGTCGAACCACTAGGTCACCAGGTGATAACAAACAGATCTCTCATAATGGATTCCAGGCGTCGAGACGGAACACAAAATAAAAGAATTTTACCTTCCATTAAAATTCCTATTTTGTTTCCCTCGACGCCTGGAATCCAGGTAATCCCTACCTGGTGCATTATGAGTCATATGAAAGAAAAACCGTTACGCCGACATAACCGGAAACAGGGATACCAGCGGGAATAAATTATGTCGCAAACAGGGAATCAGAGGGGGTAGGAACGCGTGTCTAAGTGCCGAAACAGCAGGCTGTTCTCTCATAATGGATTCCAGGCGTCGAGGGAAACAAAATAGGAATTTTAATGGAAGGTAAAATTCTTTTATTAAATTTATCTGTATTTGAATTCATTGCACATTTTAAAAATGAAATTAATTCTATCAAATGAGTACATTGGCATTTATAGCACTAGATAGCTCTGTTTTAGATTGATTTTACATCACTAGAATACTTCGAAAACGTTTTCTGTAATAATTTGTAATGTGTAATAACATTGTATTTACTTACAGGACCTTGAGCCAACGTTCCCTGCAGCGGTCCCTGAGCCAGCCGTCCTTGGTACGCTCAGCCTCTGAGTTCACGGAGCGTTGGGCCACCCATGAGATGGATGATGGGGAGAACACCGATGACGAGGATGAGCCGACTCCCCGACCGATTAGGAGACACCTGCAGCAGCAGCAACAACAGCAGGAAGGTATGGTTTAACCTGTTGAATTATTGAGCCTGGTTTGATAGTACACAAAATAATAAAAACTGTTTCTTTATTTGCAACATGTATTTTTAATATGTAATTTTGACTCCGTAATCAGTATTAAGATTCCACCGAGAACTCATTATTCTCTTATATATATGTGTGTATATATATATATATCATATATATATAATTTTTCAACTCAGTCCAATATTTCGTTGCAATCTACAACAAAGTTAACAAGAATTTTGACCTTACAGTCAATTTATTATTATTATTATTATTATTGATAATGGGCTTAGGCTGATAGGCCCATATCACTGTCTCTCATTTGAATATCCAGCCTATTCTTAAACTGATTGACACTGGCTGCAGACACAACGCCCTCAGGCAAACTGTTCCACATATTGACCACTCTATTGCTTAATGCATGCTTTCTTGGGTTACATGAGAACCGAGACTTGTTCAACTTCAGGTGATGTCCTCGAAGGCCCACATTAGTGTTAAATGCAAACATATCTGTCATATTAGGAATATTGTAGTAGTCCGATAGAATTTTGAATGTCTCGATGAGGTCATGATTTTGAAATTTCAATTTTTCTAACATAATTTGAGTCAGCTTTTACATTCATATGTATCTAAGACTGAGATCCTCCACTCATCTCTGTTTTGTGCTAGCTCTCTTCAGTTCATAAGCTCCATGGCAGGTATGTTTTTGAAGATGTTGTCACTCCATCTTAATTTTTAGCTTCCTAAGCTCCTTCGCCCTATATCAGTCTTGAGTTCAGCAGGGACTTTGGTGCTTGATGCTCGGTCATTCTCTCCATATGACCCAGCTACCGAAGTCTTCCCAGTTTTAAATTTGCTGACATTTAGCTCCTTAAACAAAGTATAGATCTCATTGTTGTATAAAATAATAAGAATAAAAAAATAATATATATATATATGTTAAATCGAAGGCTTTCACGGGTACAATATGTGTTAGTTCTAACTACTTTGGGGGTAACCCGCGTCAAATCCTGGTCGTCAGGACCAGTCGTCTGCCGACGTTTCGAACGACCTTGTCAGCTTTGACGTAATATCCCTCTTTACTAATATAACCATTCACGAAGCCCTCCAAGCAATAAAAGAAATGATCGATCCTCCAGACGACATTATAAAATTAATAGAACATTGCCTCAATAACACCTTTTTTACGTATAATAATAAAATGTATAAACAAGTCAAAGGAGCACCAATGGGCCTATCTTTATCACCGCCAGTCGCTAACTTATTCATGACTAAATTAGAAAAAGAAGCTATAAAAAGGGCACGACTAAAACCGAAACTTTGGATCAGATACGTGGACGACACTTTCGTTATATGGCCACACGGGTTGGAAGAACTACATAAATTCCTTAATTTTTTGAACGAAATCCATAATAACATCAAGTTCACAATGGAAATAGAAAACAATAATGAAATTCCTTTTCTCGATGTTCTAATAATTAAGAAAGACGACGGCACTCTCGGTCATACAGTTTACAGAAAATCAACCCATACCAACAGATATCTCCACGCATCGTCAAATCATCATCCAGCACAAATCGCCTCAGTAGCAAATACCTTGATCACGCGGTCAATAAGGATAGCCGACTCTGATAATATTAAAAACGAATTGAAACATCTTAAAAATGCGCTTTAGTGTAACGGTTTCTTGAATTCCACGATAAATAACGCAATTAAAAGACATTCAAGTAAAAATAATAATAATAAAAATAAATTAATAGAAGCAAAACCACTAGCTACCGCATTCCTACCGTACGTAAAAGGAACTACAGATAAAATAAGTCGATTATTAAATAAATATAATATCCGCACTGTTTTTAGAACATATAATAAAATTTCATCACTTTTAAGAAGTCCGAAGAATAAAATACCTCTAGAATCGCACGGGGTATACGAAATACCATGCGGTGACTGTAACAAAACCTACATAGGAAGGTCAAACCGAAGAATCTCGGCACGCGTCTCTGAACATCGCGTAGATATAAAAAATCGGAAACTAACTTCTTCCCTTGTCCACCACTCTCTAACGGAGAATCATAAAATAGACTTCGACAACTCAAAAGTAGTTGCCAGCCTCAATAATGAAACATTTAGAATCTACAGAGAGGCAATTGAAATAAATAAAAGAAATAATAATATAATGAACAACAGAGACGATAGCATTCGACTTCCGACCGCATGGAGTAACATTCTTAATAATAATAATCAAATTTCTAATACAAATAATATTAATAATAATAAACCAGAAATCACGATGAAAACACCGAAGCAATTAGAAAATCCAACCTTCTCAATATTGTATAATGACGATAATAAAGTAAATATACGGATTACTAGAAGCCGAGCAAAACACATTAACGGCGTCGCTGGAGAAACCCACTCCTCCACAAACACCTGACGCAGAATTTTTCAAACTTTCACTTGACGGTGAGCTCCGACCCAAACGGTTGTACGCTTTTTGGAGAAGCAGCTCATCGACAAGGCGCCCTGAAGATGAACAGTGAGATCTGTTCGAAACGTCGGCAGACGACTGGTCCTGACGACCAGAATTTGACGCGGGTTACCCCCAACGTAGTTAGAACTAACATATAT